>CABFWO010004042.1:10102-27992 GCA_902155825.1 Timema genevievae
TGGGGGCGGGGGGGGGGGGTTAACCTAGTAAGACCCACTTCGGTGGTAACATGGTCTAAGGCAGCGTGGTCCAACGTTTTTTTATCCTAAAGGCCAAATTTGATTATCAGTTTGCACTGTGGGCTGTGGATATATTTGGTAATCTCGTCAAATTTATAAAGGTTTAAAAACAGCCCTTGATAAATTTATCTTATATGTATGTATATATTTAACGTGCACTTTCTGAACCGACTGATTATATAATCACAAAAAAAAAAAAATCTGTGAGCGAGAGCAAAAGGACCTACCAATTTTTTCCGGGAAAGGTATTTTTAAATGCCTTCCAAGAGTTATTTTACGTGCCACAATCGACATAGGAATTATGGCTTTGCTCCTCCAAAGTAATTTGTGCTTAGGATGTTTATTGCTCAAGAAAAATCCCTCAACCCCAGATAATTTAAACCCACGAACATCGGCACCTGCACTGAACTCCAAGACCAGCGAGATCGATAACTTAATAATCGATTACTTTCATTGCTTAAATATAAATTGAATTTTTCGTTGTTGGAATCTATCAAATCTTATTAAAAATAAAAGACGTTTAGAATAAATCCCCCGAAAATGCATAATGAAAATATATGCACACACACACACACACACACACACTCTCACAAAAAACTTAGCATTATAGATATGTATTTACATATATTTTATTAATCAAATAAATGCATGATAAAATTCAATCATGAACTTTAAAAAAAAATTATAATTATTTTTACATCTCTACAGATAAAGCCTTCCTTTAATTTTCCTCCAGAATACTATGAGGGTCACATTTTCAGTGAGAGCGGGCTGCCAGTTGTACCACACTGGTCTAAGCCAAGGCGTCACTCCCGCATTAGAGTGACTTGCCAATGACGGAGAGATTAGGGTTATAGTCCCGAATCGGCTGTATTGTAATATTATTTTATTCTGCATTCATATACAAGACATACAGTACCAACCTAGTCACCGCTTCAAGGCCAGAGCTCACACTGCCTGGCTGCTGGAATATGCCACCAACCCTTCTGTCTTGATGAACACTAGGGGAGGGAGTATTGTCCCGTTATAACTTTAAGGGCAACGTCCCTTCCTACCTGCTTGTTAGCGGTCAGCACTTGTCACTACAGTATTGAGGCAGGAGAAGGTTCCTAAATGGTCTTTCATTCTCCCTTCACGCAAATGCTGATGCTCTTCCTCTAAATTCAACCTTCCTCATCCCCAACACACTAGCGTAATTACCTATTACATATGTATTTGCCATAACGGGTAGTAGAGTGCAGTGCTAAAAGAAAACCTTACAATGCTAGTTACTTTTTTGTAACGTACGGAATAATTGCTAAAGGCTCGTTTACACGGGTCAAGTTTACTGACGTCAATGACTTGAAGTCAAGTGACTTTCCCGGTAATGTCCTTGTGTAAATGATGTGGTCAAGTCCACTTTACACTGTTCGGACAGTGGAAAGTGAAGTTGGAGAAGAGTCTACTTTAGTGGCCGCTTCAAGGTCACGCGACTCACTCTAATCTGGTAGTTTGATCGTATGAAATGCTCGTTTGGCTTTCCTTCAAGTTAGACAATAGGGAGTACAGCCCTGCTTTGTTTCCTTCAAGTTAGACAGTAGGGAGTACAGCCCTGCTTGTTTCCTTCAAGTTAGACAATAGGGAGTACACCCCTGCTTTGTTTCCTTCAAGTTAGACTGTAGGGAGTACAGTCCTGCTTTGTTTCCTTCAAGTTAGACTGTAGGGAGTACAGTCCTGCTTTGTTTCCTTCAAGTTAGACAGTAGGGAGTACAGCCCTGCTTTGTTTCCTTCAAGTTAGACAGTAGGGAGTACAGTCCTGTTCTGTTTTGTTCTGTTGATTGTATTGTGGGCTGTATTTAAAATGAGTAAGTGGAGTGGTAATGACATACGTAGGTTCTTGGGTATTTACGCAATATATAACATACTGTGAAAGATTAATCTCAGTGAGTATTCTAAAAGACTGTTAGGAGAAACTGCTTTTAGTAAAGCATAACTTAATGTGGTACTTAATGCTTGCACTAATATTTTCACTCTCGCATGACATACCTTCATATTCTCCATTTGCAAATGACTGATTGATGGGTTCCTTTGGAAGTGGCTTCAAGTACTTGACCCTACTACTATCTCCATGTAAACTGATACTAAAAGTCAAGCTCACTTTACTTCAAGTACTTGACTCTACTACTGTTTCCGTGTGAAATGATACTAAAAGTCAAGCTCACTTTACTTCAAGTACTTGACTCTACTACTGTCTCCATGTGAACTGATACTAAAAGTCAAGCTCACTTTACTTCAAGTACTTGACTCTACTACTATCTCCATGTGAACTGATACTAAAAGTCAAGCTCACTTGACTTCAAGTACTTGACCCTACTACTGTCTCCATGTAAACTGATACTAAAAGTCAAGCTCGCTTGACTTCAAGTACTTGAAGCCAGTAAACTTGACCCGTATAGACGAGGCTTAACCGCCATGTTTATTACTACAGTAGACGTAATGTCGTCTATTTTATAATCGTAAGGCTGGTTGCTTTCTTTGTAAAGTACCTAATAACTATTAGTGATTGTAATCTTTATTACTACAGTAGACGTGATGTATTTCAGTCTATACAGTAGGATCTGGTTAGTTCAAGGTTAGTTAGTTCAAATAATTGGATAATTTGAACCCACCATTATTCCTCACGAAACTCTTATTTAAATCAATGGTAAAAAAACAAACATTTAATTCGAGTTTTAGAAGAAGATATTTGTATAATTCAAAGTTTATTCAGTATATTGTTAATTTTTTCGAGTTTCTACTCACTTCAAACAAAACTTAACATTCTCAACTAAACCAAAGAATCCCAGGAATGTCAAATACAGTTAAGAGTTATTGACTCATAGTGAAAGAGAAAGCAGGGAATTTTGCACAAGCTGCAAGCGGTTTTCCTAGCTAAACTAGGGGATGTTTTGGCTCAACTTTAATCACTTCTGTGTGACAATGCCATCACGTGATGCCCAGCATGGAAGGGTTAAGGTTTATGTTGCTTGTCCTAATCTGGCACCTTTGTCTCTCAGTGACAGTCACCCATTGTCATCTGAAGTGTAAATTGTGGTGTTTTAACGATGTAAAGTTTAAGCTTAGCCAAGAAGGTTAAGGTGATTATAGAAGTGGAAAAGGGAGTAAAAAAGAAGTGTGATATCGCAAAAGAATTTGGAGTACAGCCGAACACTTTATCAACTTACCTAAAAAGAATAACATCGTGGAGAGGTGTAAATTTCAAAATGGATGAACAAGAAGAACAAGATTTGGTTGATTGTGTCCAAAGAAGAAAGCCACAACAAACCAAAATCACTAGTTTTTTTTACAAAGTACATAGTGTAATTTAAGTGCAAAAACTGATAAAGTCTACTTTTTTTTAACGGTGAGTTAATTTTTACAATTTTTAATTTTGATATTTTTTATTTATTGTTTACAAACAGTTTAGATACTCATTGGTTAATTCTAACTATGGATATTTCGAATTTTTTAAGCTATCCCTTGGACTTCGAATTAAAAAGTTCTACTGTACTTGGAAGGCTGGTTATTTTCTTTCTAAAGTAATAACAATTACTATTGTTGGTAATGTGTATTACTACAGTAGACGTGATGTATTCTAGTTTATACTTGTAAATCTGGTTGCTTTCTTTGTAAAATAAGAGCAACCGATGATGGTACTACAGTAAACGTGATGTTTTGTAGTGCATCCTTAGAATATGTGATGGAAAGGTTAAATATAAAATAACTAAAGACGTATAATAAGAGCATGTTTTCAAAAATTCAAAGGCTATGACGCTGTTGACTGTACGCACTTATTTTACAAGAGTAATCTTAGCTTCCTTTTTAAAATACTAAAGCGTTTAACTTCCTGACCACTAAGCCTCAGTGAGATAATTTAGTATTAAACTATATACTCCATACTAAAAGTCAGTCACACTATCCAAGCAACCGACCCTGCCAGTATTTTAGCTCTAGTTACGCCATTGGATGAAAGAGGTCTAACGTGAGCCGTGATGCAATTTTGCACCTCTCACGTTGTCACCCGGCCAAGGGGCAGAGCCAACAAATTATGAAGTGACGTGCGTGGGACACTTGAAGTTAAGAGAGAACACAAACAAATAAAAACAAACACAGAGAAAAAACCTTGTTAATTAGCCTCGTGTACTGCATCTTCTCCATATACAATTACCAAATAATTATTCATGTTGGAAAAAATCTATACACATTACACGGACACCAAGCCTTAGCACTAAGCATAATAGGGTTTTTAACTTAAACAATTTAGCAAAAAAGGATGGATTGTTCCTGTAAAGTTATCAGTATGTATCTAAAGAAGGAATATGGATAGTTCCAATAAAACTATCAGTTACCTGAACTACTTATCTAAAGAAGGAATATGGATAGTTCCAATAAAACTATCAGTTACCTGAACTACTTATCTAAAGAAGGAATATGGATAGTTCCAGTAAAATTATCAGTCACTTGAACTATGTATCTAAAGAAAGAATATGGGTAGTTCCAGTAAAACTATCAGTCACTTGAACTATGTATCTAAATAAAGAATATAGATAGTTCCAGTAAAATTATCTGTCACTTGAACTATGTATCTAAGGTGACCTGGTGGTCTAGGGGTAAGGTGTCAGACTTCTGTGTTGAGGGTCCGGGGTTCAAACCTCGGTCCCGGCACAGATTTATCTGATTGCCAAACCCTTCCTTCACCTCTGACAAGATGTGTATTAATCACAACTTGTGAATGTGTGGAATGCCAGGCCTCCACAGTGGTTCGGATTCCACGTTAAACTGTAGGTCCTCCATTTCATCTCACAATCACCCTACCATTACACATTAGCGTAAGTGCGTATAACCCGAACGTATAACCCGAACGCGGTGCTAATAATAATAATAATAATAATAATAATAAACTATGTATCTAAAGAAGAAATATTGATTATTCCAGTAAAATTATCAATCACTTGAACTATTTATCTAAAGAAGGAATATTGATTATTTCAGTAAAATTATCAGTAAGCAATATACAGGGTGTTCCGATCTATATGGAAAGTAGCTAGGGATCTGGCTAGTAGACCCCAAAACAACACAAAAAGTAATTATGAACATATATATGTCCTACTTTCAATGGTTCTCTAAATAAGAACTTCCAAGTTTCTCCTGGAATGGATAATTGGCCTACTTGATACACCCCTGCTGCACCTCTTGTAGGTGACGTATCACCGCTGGTACACAGGCAGGGCTGCATCTAAAATAACAGGGGTGTATAAATAGGTTTATTAACAATTCCAGCGGAATCTTGGAGGGCCTTATCTCGGAAACTATTGAAAATAGAACATACCTTCTTAAGGACTTTTTGGGTTGACTATTCACATTCCAATTACTTCCCACTTAAATCAGAACACCATATACATTCAAAAAAATTATTTTGGAATGTTCCAGATACATTTCAGTTCCAAAGCAGGAATATGGATTGTAACAATAATCCTATCAGTCACTCAAACCATGTCTCTAAAGTATAATAATAAGAAAGATGAATAGTGAAATCCTGGCTATGGCTTTATTATTCTAATATAAATGAACTAAATTTTAAAAAACCTATCTAACATAAGTAGAAAGTATAAGTAGAATGGGTTTTAATTAAGTCTACTATGATTTACCAGCTAAACAATTCAGTGTAGGAAATATTCATAAGTGCTTTGTTCGTATTAATTTAAAAAGAACGCTAAACCTCCACCTAATTTCCTTCTAAGGACTAAACAATGCAATGCGTTCTTTTGTCAAATTTTAGACCTTAACAATTAATTATCTATAGCTGAAACAGTTTTAATTAACCCTCCATTATTGCAAATGAAATAAAATATAAAAATTGTCTCGCCTCAATTATGTCAAATATTTGAAAACAACTAAATTTGGATATTGTTTACAGCTTTGACATTTGTACTCGTAAGGAAGAGCACAAAAGTCTCTCCTGGCCTGGTTTGGTGATGACGGGAACGTAATGGTTCATACCCCGGCTTAGTGTCTGAGGGATTTTTTTTTTAAAGTGATTTTCAACTTTTACTTACACACGATTTGGGTTCATTTCCTCTAGATTCCATATTTCTCATCCCTACTACCTCAATGTAGATATGCGAAGAGCCTGCAAGACTATCAGATGTGGTGGACTTTAAAACCATTTGTAATGTGATCGCTTAGCATCAGGAAAGTACCTTTAGCCCATCTTTTTTTTTTCACTTGAAGCTGTTGCAGTACAAGCTATAGCTTTGTACAATTTTAGGTCAGTTGGAAGACTTTAAAACATAAACCAGTTGGTTTCTCAGAGTTTTCCTCTGTGTCACAACTAAAACATATATCAAGAACTTTAAATTCAGAACATTTTTTTTTTCTAATTTGTTTGTTTTGAACTAATCATCTGAGAGGAATCCAAAGATTTTCTGGGAACCATTGTTCCAATAGCTTAGACTTGTATTGTGTTTAGTTACGGGGTTCGAATATTGGCTGTGGCGCTTTTGGTGTTTTTTCTCACAGTGGTTTCCCTATGCTCTCTTCTACATTTCTAAATATAGTAGTAAATAATCCTTGTTTAGAACATATTGTTCAACAAAATATCTCTGTTTCACAATAGATGCTTTAAAAAAATTACTTAGCCCAAAACTTTATCTCAAGCAGTGTTTCGTCTGTAGCTTAGATTTTGGGTTTGATTCCTGGCATGGCCAAAATATTTTGTAAAATGGATGAAATTGAGTATTTATCTTTCACAGTTATGAGGTAATGGTAGGGTTACTGGGTGCTGGGTGTTCTTTAGAATCGAGTTAGTTTGGAAATGGCGTGTTGATATAATCAGTCAGTTCAGAAAATGCACGTTTACATTGATAAAATGATCAAAAAATCAACAAGTACTTACTACTAGCTTCCTTTAATTCATCATAATACCTTGTGAAATTTTCTATAGTAAGCTAAGATGAGAACAATTTATTTTAAATATTTATCTTAGTATGTTTATTTTTAATTCTAAGTAAAATCATGAATTAATGTTTAAATAAATTTAAAATGAATGGCATGATGTACTAGACAGTTTGATTTACTAGTAGGTGGTGTATTCATCCACCTCATCGTGTTCCTTTAGATTGAATAATACTCAGTATTAAGTCGCTTTTAACACACACCAGTGAATGAGCCGACAAAAACATTAGATTCGTATAGTCGGGTTTTCCGATGACGGAAAGACTAGGAATGAAATCCTGATCGGTTGTACTGTGTTTCCATAAATGGTTTACCACTCTCCTTCCATACAAATGAAAGTACATTTCACAAACATAGCTTATCAGTGTAAATATGTTGGCAGCACGGAATAGTACTATAAATACAGGAGGGAAATATAACTAGTACTTGAATTATTCACCAGTCTCGTCCTTGTCCTTTAGACTACAGTAGAGTTCCAGTCAATGATAGCTGGTTATGGGAAAGCTCTCACATTTAAGTACATGATTAAACCCCTACCAGATCTTGAAGAAGGCAGGGGTGAAGGCACTTTCTTGATCGGCTCAGCAAACATGTTGGTGAATAACTCCATCAGTACATCTTTGGTTTCCGGTTCCGTTTCCTCTTTATCATCTGTCAACACGTATAAGGGAACTTTTATGTGTCAGGTCAACCTCGGTGGTTTTGAGGTAAAGTACTCACCTGAGGGACTCAATGCTCGTGGGTTCAAACCCAGCCAGGGTCGATGAATTATTCTTGAGCGATAAAAATATCCGTAACCCTACTTCCTTTAGAGAAGAAGTAAAGTCGTCGGTCCCATTTCAATTGTGGCATGTAGAATAACCCTGGAAGGTATGTGAAAATACCTTTGCCAGCAAAATTGGTAAGCCCTTTTTCTATCGATCATAAAATTCTCGTGTGCTGATTTAAAGAGTTGGTTCAGAAAGTACACGTTAAAAATATATATTATTAAATAAATAATATTGTGTGTCAGTAGCACCCGCATCGGTGATCACATGGGCTAAGGTGGTCTGTTCTATTGGTAATGAGGAGGTTGGGTTTTAAATCTCCGATGGATGTACTGGTGTTTGTTTTTCTTTAAATGGTTTTCACCATCTCTCCACGCAAATGTGAATAGGTTTGTTCTAAGCTCAGCCCTTCTCAACCCTATCATCTCAGTGTAAATATGTTAAGATATCCTGGAAAGTAAGTAAATAGGAATGCGTAAAATGTTTAGATACCTTACTAATATGAATATTTTCGATTTACTCGATACTTTTACTCGTATGATTTCTTAGACCCTTGTATCGGATCCTTATCGAAAGAAACAATCATTTGTTTATACTATTTATTTATTTGTTTTACTAATGCCATATTTTTAAACCCACACTCTGATAGACTGATTTAAAGTACCTTCTACTTCGTTCAGACCAATACCAATAATAAGAATACCAATAATATGGAAAAATAATATCAATGTTGACCGCAAAAAATCTGTTTGTATTCTCTAAAAGGCCTCCCCTGCCAATGTAAAAAGAATAGAAGTTAGGGCTGGATGAAGAAAGACATCTGATTGGCTGAGCTTGTGACGTCACTCGTCACACACAAGCGCGTTACATACACAAAGCTTTATGGAAGACAAACTAAGTTGTTAAAAAATCAGGTAACACTATGGAACTTTAATAAATAAATAAAACTTAAAAATCCACATCAATGTCAAATTAACGTCATTACTTTACTTATTTAAAAAAGAATATGTGTGTTACTGTCTTAGTATTAAAATATAGCTGTTGTGCACCGCGTGAGGTAAGCAATGACAATAATTCCTCCAAGTGGCGCTATCTTTTTATTCTCTTAGCATTGCATCCTACCGTGTTCTTATTGTATTTACTACTTGCATAGGTCTACGAGTTATTCCTGCTTTAAAATTAGACCTAGTAGACCAATAGCCGTATTTGTAGTCTAGTCTCGGGAGTTAAACTCTCATTATACAAATAACAAGCAGTTAAGAACCAGCATCGGTGCGCACGTGAACTAAATTTCAGACTCATCTAATCTAGTTTGCCACTAAAGGGGGAGGTTGAGGTTCAAGTCCAGGCTAGGGTGTACTGAGGGCAATATTTTGCTAAATGGTTTCCCACTATCTTTCTAAGCAAATACAGGTTTATTAGTAATACTTTTCTTTCCTCTATTCCATTTGCGCTCTTAAAAAGGCGTACTATCTGCTCTGCTCTAACGCGTCACTCGAATTATAATAGATTTCCGGTGATGGGGAGAACTAGGTTCGAATCATGGTTTGGTGTACTGAGGGTGGTTATTATTCAATAACTTACCAATCTCCCTTCGCGCAAATGTGGGTACAAACGGATAATAAGGCGCCTTAGAAAAAAAAAGCAGGATAGAAATTAATTTTAAGAGACAGGTTTTGGTAAATTTCCTTAATTAAAGGAGATTTGTAAGTAGTTTCATGATTATAGCCTGTGTTCATACAGAGTGAACGTTGAATAGCCCCTTCCCTAAAAAATTGTAGTTTGCTTACACTCTTTGCAGTAGGAGACTTGGTAGGTCGATCGCGATCTCTTTTTGTAAACTCTGTCGATCAGCTCCTCGTATTCATGTTTCCACTCTTGATTGGGTTTCTGCGGACATACGAACTCTTGAGCTTTTTTTTTTTTTGCCCAATTTTCATAAGAAACCTTTCTTTGAAAATTATAACAATTTTTTCTATGGCCAAAATTTATGATATTTTACCATTTTATTGGTGTTATTTGATAGGTATTGATAACATCTATCTAAAGTGTCAGTCACAGAAAACATGACTTAACTTATGAATACGTGATATGTTATTTTTCTATGAAAGTTGGGCGGTATATAGGTGCTCTAATGAATTAAAGTCTCACTTTCCACAAACACTTTCGGTGAACTACTCAAAGCACGGGTATTCAGGTCAGCCTACGAGTGTTTCTAGATTCTGAAGACTACTGGTAGTTATTGGTGCGTATATGATGATTGTTCAGACATGTTAGGGGCATAGTAGCTCATCCAAACAAATCAACATCCTTGTTAGTCACACGGTTTAAGGTGGGAGTGTAGGGAATACGAGAAAATGGCAATGTTTTTGCACTTTTTATAGAAAAACTTCTGTTGACCAAAATAAACAATATAATTATCTAATAGAAACAGAGAGTTTAATTTTCTGTCAAGGGTTTCCTTTGAATTTAATGAAACTTTTTATCTTCATCTACTGCCACTATGTTCGTGACAGATATTCAACAACTGTTGATTTGTGAAGAAACTTAAATTCTATATTTCTTCTGGAACAATATTTGATTTATTTTTAGCAAAAAAAGTTTTGGCATAAAAAATTGCAAAAACACTGACATTTTCTCGCGTCTACAATAAAGCGTCAAATATAAATATATTGATGATGAGAGGTCTAACTTCGAATCTCAGCTGGGAGCACTGATGGTGGTTTTCCAAGCGTGATGTATCACTGTTAATTTTTCCAGTCCATCTCAACGATAGTGTGGTTACATTTCTTCTAAATTACTCTCTTTAAACGACCAGCTACACGGAGCCGCAACGCACCGCAATTTCTAGCGAGTGACTACACTAACCGCACCGCACCACACTGCGCCGAACCGCATTTTCTAACCATTTTTATACTATCTATGGACTAAGTTTTATTACAAATTAAGTTAGCTATTAATTACGACGAAGAATAAAGTTTTAAGTTAGCTAATAATTAAGAAGAATGTTTGTTGATCAATAAGTTGTTGTATATAATATTGTTTATCTTGTACGTAATGTTGGAAACAATGACTACAGCGTCACACGTGCAACGGCTGTGAAAGAAATGCATAGTTTACCATGAAAACAAAGTTTAGAAGCTCCAGAACATTTATTTCCGGTGGTAGGTGGCTACACGGCCCGCACCGCACCGCACCGCATTTTCCCGGTGGAGTTCTATCCTTGTTTTTAAATGCAAGTGGCTACACAGTCCGCACCGCACCGCAAAAATGCGGAGCAATGTTCTCTCAACGATTCATCCGCGCTGATGCGGTGCGGTGCAGCTCCATGTAACCGGAGCTTAAGAATGCCGCCTACCAGAGCGCTGAGACGCATTACAGAAGTCCACAAATCCCACGATATTTTATAGGTGGTTTGTTATTTCAAAATATGGCTCTAAAAAAGTTTACAGATATCAGAATGCTCCTTCAGGGTAAAAACCTTGCATTCTTAGGTTTATGATTTTTTTTAAGATTAAAAGTTGAAATAATCTCATTTTCAAAGACGTTTCCCGATAAAAGTCACTGTTCTGAAATCAAATTAAATGGTTTAAAACATAGATATGGCTTTTGTAAAAATATTTTGAGGATTTCTTTTACATGGTCATGGCAGAAGATTCTAAGATAATTGAGGATATTTTTTTTCGTTTTAAAGTTCCAGAGTTGGCAATCACATAACAAATATTGACATGTGGGAAATTTCTTCTCAAGTATGCGGTGCCTTCAATTACTATCTCTTAGAATACATAGTTAATAAAAAATGCTTTGGTGTTGAACGTAGTAATTAAAAAGTCAATAATTTATCCTGTAAATATAACCCAAGTTTTAAAGTTGTATATCAAATCCGCAACATCTATAGACGGTTGCTGCAGAACTGCCTATCATGAGGCCTGAGCCAATATCAACTGGCTTTCCATTTCCTTCCCCATCTTACATATATAACCCTTGTGTTAAAACATATGATTTCTCTAGGATCACATCTTACCACCCATTCAGTTTGTATTCTTATGTACTAATTACACTAATGTATTAGAGATGATACAGGTTGAATTTAGAGAAAGTGTACCAGCATTTAGGTGGTGGAAGAGTGGAAAACCATTAAGGAAAAAAAGCCCCTCCATTTCTCCCGGCCAGATATGAACTCCGATCTCACCGTCTTTAGCAGTCTAGTTTATTGCGAGTGTAGTGCTTTAGACCATGCTGCCACTGAAGAGGATCAAAAAGTATCAATTAAACGATCATTAAAATTAAAATAAGTATATAATTTTGGCAGTTTTTGCTGTTGTACCGGTTTTATATCTGAAGATATTGAACCAGTTATGCAAAGGCATAATCAACCATTAGTAATATTACAATGATATTTATCTGGACAAACAATGCACGTACCTTTGTTATATGTTTATTGCATGGACACCCCTCATCAGGTAGTTGACTGTCTTCTGGCAAAACATAGAAGTTATTTGGTTTGATCCTTGAAAAATAATGGTACATAATTTACAAATTAAAACCAAAATAGTTTCTCTGTTTACAAATGTAGACCTACAACAAATAAAACAAAGCGGTAATGTTGTTTATTTTATAAATACAAGTTAATTAAACCTACTAAAAGGAAAAGGAAACCTATGCTAACGAAGCTTCAATTCTTAAATCCGAATCTGAAGCTTGATAGGATTAGTATTTGAGTTGAAATTTTGAATCTTAATATTTGAAAGATTTTTATCGGATTCGAAATCTCAAAATCAAATTATTACAGCCCAGATTTAGATTCGATGAAATTTAACTCGAAATTCGAATATAAAGTCTAATATTTGAATAGTTTAACTTTTTAAATGAGTTAAAATAGATCAATTATTTTTTTACCGTACAAATAAGTGAATATATAAAAAATCCAATCTACTATAAAAACTGTTTACTGATCTTAATTTCTACTTAACTCGATTAAAAATATATTTGATTAATTTAATAATTGATTACATTTGATAATACGTCATCATAAAATATTATATTCGGATTAGATTCGAGTTAGTAAGCAAAGATTCAGATTCGATTTAGTAAGCAAGTATTTGGATTCGAGTTAGTAAGCAAAGATTTGAATTATTTTTTAGTTAGTAAACAAAGATTTGGATTCAAGTTAGTAAACAAAGATTTGGATCATAGTTAGTAAGCAAATATTCGGATTCTAGTTAGTAAGGAAAGATTCGGTTTCTAGTTAGTAAGCAAATATTTGAATTCGAGTTAGTGAGAAAAAATTCGGACTGAAGTTAGTAAGCAAATATTTTAAGCAAAGATTCGTATTTGAGTTAGTAAGCAAAATTTTGTATTGGAGCTAGTAAGCAGATATCTAGTTTCAAACTGGTAAGCAAAAGTTTCGACTCGATTATAAATTGGATTCACACAGGACTAGCTACTAGAAGCCTAATCAAGAATAATATATATTTAAAGCTACAAAATATATAGAAATGTGACAGTGATAAAAATTTCACAAACTATACATTTTTTCGGTTTGAGTGAGAATCAAATCCTTTATCCTTAAATAAGTAGACAGACGGGATATCGATTGACATAATTCCACATATTCACGGGTAATGTTTATGTAATTAATTCATTAGAGAAACCTGTAAATAAGTAATGATGGTAGCTATCACGAAATAACCAGTGAAGTACTACTACAAAACATTCAACGTGCATTCACATGATCATTATTTTCATTCTCCTTTTTGAGAAAAGTTAATGTTAACCGTAAAATGTATTTAAGAAAATGGTTTATGTACCTATGTATAAACTAAAATTGTATTGTATATTTTGAAACAAACTGATATATTTTTGAGATTATATATATAACTATAAAATACATTTAGTTCAAACCACTTCCTTCAAACTTTTCTTTTTCAAAACAAAGATTCTTCGCTTTACTTTTGTTTAAAATACAGGGACCTGTTATTTTTACTTATCTAATACCTGCTCCGTTGGTCGCATGACTTAAGGCATTACTCTAGAAACAGACTATACTACTTAAGACAGGAAGATTGGGGTTTGACGGTCGAATGTACTGAGGGTGTTATTTACTAAATGGTTTTCCATTCTTCCTCCACAAATTTGCGGGTACACTACCTTTAAATTCAACCTTCCTCATTAGCGTAATTATTACATTTGCGTATAGCTTGAACAGGTTGTCAGATGCAGTGCTAAAATTTACTAATTTAATACTACTTGTATCTCTTCTGCATAAGCGCTTATTTTTTGTCACTGCATCTGACTACCCATTCGGGTTATACGTAACTATACCCATATTTGCGCAGAAGGAGAGTGTAAAGCCAATCATGGAAAACCTCCTTCAGTACACCAGAACAGGATTCTAATCTAGGTCTACTCCTCATCAGCAGTCCGCTCTATTACAACAAGAGTGTCGCCTTAGGTTAGACCATTTTACCACCAAGGCGGACTATGTACTTAATGTTCTCTGAAAACTATGACCTCCGCTACTACTAAATTACACACACATTTCTATGATAGTTGCTTATTTTTACCAATAGTTGCCACGATAGCTTATCGCTCCCACTGTAATAGTCTAATTATACTTAATTAAGTACAGAAACATCACCCGTGTGTACGGGAAATAAGATCTCGTTCAATGTTCTGGGGAAGGAACGACCAACATTATCCTCGCCGATGTTGTATTCGTGGAACGCTCAATAAATGTTCGTCTAATAAGACACTTCCCTACCAGGAATCACATCTCATCCGTGGTGAAATGGGATTAAGATATTCAAGGGAAATGTTTATTTATAGGCTCACAAGAAAGTGTTGCTGGCCGCTTAGCTCAGCGACTAAAATGTAGGGAAATATATCATGAGTTTAAAAATGAGACGGTAGTCATCAGCGGGCACGGGAACCTAGGATTATATTTCGGTAGGGGGGAGAGGAGCGCATATCACTCATAACTAGAAAAAAAATCGGGTGAGCAAACGCTGTATTGTGGTTCTTAAATGCACACATTAATTTGGTATTTTAGTCGTTATATGCCACGAAAATAGACGGATGCGGCCGACACACAATTTCTGGGACGACTATTTAATCACACGAACGCTTATGTTGAATGTAACATAGATTAAAATGATCACTTGTTTGCACTGCATTTTATTACATTTACGCAGATGACCGAGTGAGGAATAAATTAGAATTCACCCTTGTTTAGTGTGGTTTTACATCTTTTAACCATCTTTCTGATGATATTTTCCCTCCTATAGTTTTGTTTTACATCTTTCTTAGGGCAAATATTGATGCAGTTTCTTCAAATTAATCCATCCTATTTTGTTTCCATAGATTAAGCGGTCAATGCTGCTGATACTCTTAACTGATATCAATACTTGTTGCCTGAGGAGGTGGTCCTTATATTTAATTTTTGGTAGGTAGTCGGGTTTATAAGTCCACCCCTCCACTAAATGCACTGCATATGTTTTTACACTATGTGATTACCAGTTCAGTTATATCATATTTTCTCCACGCTTATGCTGATACATTTTTTGTAGAACATAGCTCATTCATAAATATTCTCTTGGTCCGATATTATGACTAGTAATACCAGCATCGGCCAGAACGTGGACTAGACATCAGACTCAATTAATCTAGTTTTCTGGTGATACAGAGTTCGATGTTCTAATACTTGCTGGGTGTACTGAAAATAGTTTTTCCTAAATTGTTTCCTAATCACCCTTCATAAAAAATGTGGGTACATATCCTTTAAATTGTAACTTACTTCTTTACGTATATTTAAAACTATATTAAGATGTGGAGTGGAATGAAAACACCTTTTAAATGTAATAGTTAATCAAAATTGATCTTATTAATAATACATTTTAGCTAAATGTTAATGCTTTTTTGTTTAAATGCATAACTAAGAATCCAGGGAAAATTGGGTTAAAATTGATTACATTTTTATTTTACTGTTTAAATTTGTACGTCATTATTTATTTACTAACGAACAACCTATAATTTATTTGTATACCAAATTAAATAATTATATATCCTTATTATATATCCTTACTCACAGCGGTGGACGTTTGATCAATCGATGTCTTTGGAAATCCTTCTGGTATATAGTGGAATAAGGTACACACATGATTTAAAGATCTCAATTCAATCAAACAACCAAACAAATAAAAATATTTGACTATCTTTTTTTAAAACTATCTATTATATTTTAATTTTTTAGTAAAAAAACACTATTTTATGTATTTATTTCATGGGTTAAAGAGGAAAATATTATTAAATGATGATAATAATGGTATGTTGTTAATATTTTATTTTAAATTTCATTTTGTTGAAAAATGTATTAAGAATTTGGAGCTAGTTGAATATAAAACTTAAAAATTATTAGTGCATTGTATAAATTGAGGACGTCAAAGCTATGGTAGCAATCATTCAAGAAATAGTCATGAAACAATCAATAGTGGAACAATAATTATTAATAACCATTGAGTTTCTTAGCGACATTTACAACCAATAAATTCATTGTGAACCCTCAGTGGTCATGTAGTCCAAGGTGCTGGATTCAAATTGCACCACGTTGTTTTTGACAGAGAAGCTGGTGTTTGAGTCCCTGTTATTAATAACTGTTATTTTTTTCAAACGTCCACCATGATAATGCAGTAGCATTTCAACTTAAAGCCAATAATAACCTTGTTATTAATATTCTAGTAAAAATTGTAACTAACATAACCTATATAAGGAAATAATCACTAGTAATAAAATCTAAATATGAAACAATTAAAATTATAAGATATTTAACATTTAGAAGTAGGTATGTTATTTTTCTGAGACACAATTTAAATTAATATTATTTATATTAGATAGACTTTAGATAGCCGTCATTGTTGGTGGCCATTAATAGCTTTTATATTAGTCAAATAAATATATACTTTGAAAAGCAACTGAGATAATCCTTATTGCGGGTATATATTAATTTAAAAACCTATAATTAAAACATTATTCAGTTTGAGGAGGGTTTTAAAAGACTCTGACTCTGACCTCATTTTAATCGAGGACTAAGTCATCATAAAGCTAAAAATAATTTAAAAGCTAAATTTGCTCTTAGTTTAGGAGGTATCAGGATAACATAAGCTTTGTACTCTGTTTTACAACCTTTATGATGAATAGTTGTTTTATTAACAATATGTTTGTAGTCACACTTGGATAATCATTTTCACAATCAAATCTCTTTTTTCATGTTTTTGTAGCCAAGTATTCAACATGGATGTTCTCAAGTAATATTATAGTTTTAATATAATGTTAAATTATCTCACTATTGACTGTTTTTCAAAACGACTGGCTTCTTATGTTGTTGTTTTTCATCACAAGCAAGGGTCATCTGGTCTTCTTCGGGTAGAAGGCATAGGTTCTCTATATTGTTGCCTGCTTTTCACGATGGCCCGTCCTACCTTGCTTATAGTGTCCTGATACTCTGTTCGAACAGGTAATGGTTGGAACCATTCGTTACATGAATGAGGAGCTGAAAAAAAGATCCATTAATTCAAATCAATGCAGCCTAATTATTATTTGTAGTATTCATAAACCTTATGGTTTAAAAAAAAATACTCAAGCCAATGCTCCAATGAATTAGTTAAACTTTAGACACACAAATGTTGAACTGAAAACTATAGATAAAGGGTGTCAACAATGCGTTAGTCCTTTATGTTTTCACTTTTAATAACTAAAAAAACAACTACTCGGCCCTTCTCTGGAAGATTGGAATTTTAGGTGATCAAAGTGGACACAGCCATATTTGCGGTCAGGACACTGGAGTCCAAGTCACGAGAGTGCATGTTCCGATGCTTCCAGAAGGTAATCACGAGAATAAATTAAGCCATGTGCCGATACTCTTGGTCCAGGCCATACCATGATTTTAACTGTACCTTGACGTGACGGATTGATGCTTTTCTCAAAATATACTTAGAATAGAACGGATTAGTATATTACAAATAAAAAAAATAAGATTTAACCTACAAGGGATTTTAGAAATGTTACACAACGCTCTGTGGAGGGGAGGGGGGGAT
>CABFWO010004042.1:28310-53487 GCA_902155825.1 Timema genevievae
GGGGGGACTTAGTGTATGCGCGCATCTATTATGAAGGTCACAAGGTGTATTTCCACGCACTTTCCTTGTTAATGATGTTGGCAATATTCCTGTTTAGAACTTTTGACATAAGTGATAAATTAATGTTTTTGTCTGTTGACTTGAAGCCAGTTTTATAGTTTACTATTGAGTACATTTTAAAATAATTTTGTTTAGTAACTTTGTTTTATTTCATCTATTTGGATGTAAAACATTAATCGGAAAGTAAAATTGTTTAGTATTAGATCTTCACAATTTTAAATGGCAAACAAGACACAGATTTATTAAGTCAGATTATATTGAGCTAAACCAAATATAAGCTACCTACAGGCGTGTTAAGGGGTTTTGATGAAATTTCATATCACCCTTGAGTGGAGATGAGGGAAATTATTAACTCTTTGTTTGAGTGTTTGGTCAGGTTTATTTATAGTGGTGGTTATTTCTAATATTTACTACAGGTCTTATGTAATTCATTTATTAGAATTATGCAAAACTAAGTTGCAAGTTACTTTCAATTTTTTTTATTTCCTAAGATGTATTTTGTATAGCTCACCTGAATATACCTTATCGGTTTAAACCAAGATCATTTTAAATAGCAATGTCTGAAATTAAACATGGTAATTCATTTATTTACATCAATGTTTTAGCTTAATTTTTCTAGTGAAAACAGAATAGATTGTTGTTGATATTTAGTTTGAGCATACTTATCACCAAAATTATGGAAACCAGACCCAAAATATGTAGACCCAATACAAATTAATGTGTAACTTTTTCAGTTCTTTGAAATACATTTGTAGAAAAACTGATTGATACTATGTTTTATTATATGTATCAGCTATGTTGTAAAAAATAAACCATATCAGTTGCGTCATGTAATATATATATATGTATATATATATATATACCGGTAACTCACGACTCTCACATATGTAGTTAAGTGGAAGAGAGCTTAAGGTTTTTATCATCTTAGGTGGTTTAGGTGGTTCCCATTTATTTATTTTCTACAAAATATGATAGTGTAATAGAATATTAATCCTTGTGCTGTAAAATATTTCTAGTATATTATTATTTTGGGTCTGTCCACCCTCCAAACATAAATCCTGGACACGGGCCTGGTTCTATTGGAGGTGTATCAGGGTGGGTCAACAATGATTCTCAGACACCAGTTCTGAAACACCTGCATCTTGAGTATGCGTGAGTCCCACAAGTAACAATGCAAACTGTGTCAAATCGTAGCGATGAATGGCTGCTACTTGTTTACACGTTCCAACTTGTCGTTACGATTCGCAGAAATTGATGCCGGCCGGCATCAACCATCCAATCCAATTCCAATTCCAATAAATCGCTACAATGTCCTGTTTACACGCAATGATAAATCGTAACAATTCGATTGTTACGATAAATTGCTAGCATTTATCGTAGCGTGTAAACCTGCCTTTATGTAACTAGGTTTTGTGTGCTGGCAACGTGATCGCAAGTATGTCGGTATCATAGGTAATATAAAAAGTAAATGACGTATTTAAAAATTGAGCTGTGAGTAATAATTTATGGAAGGCTGGGTATTAAGGCTCATGCTGAGTGAATCTTCATCGAGACACTCACTGACTCCGAAGGTTATAGGCCTGGATGGATTAACGTTGGGCCGGACGATGGGCAGGTACCGGAAGCTAGTAGGGTCCCTGTAGGCGTAGTTAAGTCCTATGTCGAGGGGTACAATGGGAACCCCAACTGGAGAATCTGCGGCAGCCATCAGCTTACGAAACGTGGTATTTGGGAAACCTGAAGATGAATAAGAATAAGTTGAATATCTCCTGCACTCTGAACCAGGATAGGTCATGGTTAAAATTGAAGATAGCTCCAAATATTCAATAATTTAACACATTCCTAACCAACCAGGCTTTAAATAATGACTAATTCGTTAAATGGTTGTCGCTAAAAGTATTTTGAATTAGTCAAATTGGTGTCAACTTCTCTGTTGAAATATTCAAATGAGTACTGATACATATATATTGAATTAGTATGATGGTTATCGAATCAAATATCCTGTGTTAGTCAAATGAGTACCAATATTTGTACAGTCATGTTTATTTTAAGTATCTAACTTGTTCTTTCTGAACCGACTATTTATATTAGTATCTGACTTATAAAATAACTTAAACCTAAAATAGATACAACACCCAAAATTCACATTTCACCAACGATACATTATTTTCTTCTCTAGGAATCAAACCGGGAAACCTTCTCTGTAGACAGACACGATACCGACCGAGCTAAAGTGTTGGGCCTCAAATCTGTTGAGTTAGTCGAGTAGGTTTTGATACATGGTTCTTGAATTGGTCAAATATATGTATATTCTTGTTTAGCTAATTAAACTCGTGAGCAATGTGTTTGAGTACGAGAAAAAAAAATATGGACAGATAAAATAATGAATTCAGAGGGCCATCATTTTTTGTGTATTTATCCAAATTCAAAGTAAATAATATAGGCCTACTAATAATAATATTTAGCACCACGTCTTACTACCCGTTCGGGTTATACGCTCATATAGGCCTACTAATGAAAAAGTTATTCTTTTCCTAAGGTTTCATTGAGAGGTTTTCAAAACAAACAAAAAAAACTCTTTGTGAAGCAAATTGCTTTGTGGGGAAAACCATCTGAGAATATTTTAGGGCTACACTACAAAATAATTATGGATTACAATTCCTAGGATGGTATCTATATGATATTTCTTGGCCGGCTAAGTTGTCATCTTGTCTTGTTAGGTAGCGAATCTGAGGGTGATGTTATATCGTCATATGTTTTGCAAAATTGCGGAAATCCACAAGAAATTTGCAACTGATGCAAAAACCCCAGATTCACCCTACTGATGTATGTATGTCAATCTGACTTTTATGTTTACCTTTCACTTTATAATCTGAGCTATATAAACTCTCTAGCTTCGTCTCTGCATCACCGCATGGGTGGTCCATGATAGAATTGCACAGGTCGGTCATCTGAGAAAGAAAAAGGGAGAGTTGGAACACTTTTAAATAAGTAAATGTTTCTAAAAATGTAAAATATGATTCTCAAGGGAATGAGAACAAATTTGCTAGGGGTTCATTGCTGATATCGGGTTAAAACTACTTCTATGAACTGAGATTTATTAATGTTTGTAAAAGTTTGGCTACCTATTGTTTGAAATTTAATTGAAGCGTTTATGCACTTAAGCAGACTAGTTTACTAGAGTTAGGAACCTCTAATTATTGTGGATTATGAATCACGTGTAACCTATATTATTTTAAGTTTTTGCCTTAGATTTATACACAAATTCATCGCAGATATGAGTAGATCGGTCATCCTTCAGGACACCTTGGTGCTTTTGATTGAGGAATAATTTCACTTTTGTTGTTAAAAGTAAAAAATCTTAATGCACTCTATAGGAAATTGATACATAACAATAATACATGTATACTTATTCATGTATGTGTGTTTAATTCATGGGTGTGACATTTAATATTCGTTTATTTGAAAACAAACCTAGGGTTAATTTTTAAGCTACCACATTGATTGGTAAATGGTAGCTAGAGTGCATTAAGAACGTGGTAGGGAAAACATACGATGGATTTTCAATAAACAAGTTTTCAGGGTCTTGTAAATGGACAGTAGCATTACATTATTAATTTATTTATTCCGCCTCTCATGATATGTATCTTGGTTATGCCAGCTGCTATCACGTGAAATTATAAAGTGCAACCAGCAGCGGACGTGATTCAATAAGATATCAGAAAGCATGGCAAACCTTCATGTGTTTGAGAAGTGGTCTGAAGAGTAAGGCCCGGCTGTTGTCCGGTAAGAGTAGACAAATGGTTTCCCAAAAAGCTGTAAGCAAGCTGAATAAATATGTTGGAAGTGAATGGGCGAGATATGATGTCAAATAAAATGGTGTTTGCTCCTAAGTGAAAGATAAATGAGTCAGTGTGATTAATATATAGCTGGCCGTCTTTCTACATTTGGTGCAGACGCCAGTGTTGAGCGTGTGAACTAAATTATTGAAGAATGCAAAGGAGTTAAAAGTGCAAAAAGTTTCCAAAAACCAATATATGGTAATGTTCCTACTCACACCATCATTCATGATATTCTGGTCTATCACAAAGTAACATCAAGATAAGTATTTCATCATCTCAACCCTGAGCATTGCAGTTCCAGGATGAGCTGCAGTATGCTGCATCGCACGTATTGTCCAAAAGGACGTAATTCCGTGTTAATATTATGTTCTGACTGGTGATGAGAGCTAGGTGCAAACCATTTCACCCCAAAATCTAAGGTGGCATCTATGAAATGGAAGCATTATGCTGTACCCGAAAAATACCAATTGTTTAAAGTGATCCTGTCTTCAAGAAATATTATAGGGACTATTCAATTTTGTGTTCCCTCTAGAAGGATTGTCAACCGTAAATACCGAACATTATTGTGAGACTTTGAATATACTGAAATATAATGTCCGTCACAAGTGCCCTAATCTCCTCCCCACAGGGTAAATTCTGCTCGATGACAGCTACAACCCAAACATTGCCAGATTTGCACAAACTAGGATCACAGGATTCGCTAGTAAACATTGTCTGAGCCACAAGCGACTTAGATGTGTCTTGCATTAAAGAAGGATCTGTGTAAGGTTAGATTTTCAGAAATAACACGCAGGCTAAATAAGATATGCACAACAGCCTCTATCACTGAGGAGTAAATATTTGAGTAGCTAAGGTGAAAATGTTGAAAAGAAGAGAAAATACGTGGTTAGCTTTATGTACTTCTCATATGTGTAAAAAAAAAATACTACACACAAGTCCTACGAAACTTATTTATAGAATACCACTTGTCATTTTTTTATGGTCAACTGCCTATTAAAAGTGACAGTCAGACCACGTGATTCGACTTCTGAATGTATGGTAGAGGTTTTAGTAGCTTTGTAGCTTTCGTATACTGTTCTTCCTTGGGCCTTTTTACTATTGCCAGGTTGTCCGCGCCTGACTTATCATACTGTGTTTTTATTACACCGTATCTTTCTTCACTTTGAGGAAATTTATTTGGAAATGTCATTGAAAATAGTTATAATAAACACACCCTAATATTTTTATTATTGTATATAAATTAAGCTGAATAAGATAACGTGCTAAAAATGTATTCAAATAACTCGTAGTAATCAACCTGTAAAGTAAAAGCCTTACGTGTTTTAAAAATGGTTTCTTATTGGATTTAAAAAATATATTCATCAAATTCAAAATAACATGAATCATTGATGGAATATAGGATGTTGCTTTAAAGATAAATAAAATAATTCATATATATATAGTAAGGTTTAATATTTGGTGTAATATATCTTAACTTGGTATTTTAAATTTTCTTTCATTTTAACTTTTTAAACTATTTTTATTGTTAAGTTTTGACTCTGAATTCCTCTGTGGATGCTTGTCAGTTCATAGTTGTTATGTCATGGTATTATTTTTGTATATATTTGACTTATATCACAACAACGCTACCAATGTAAACAGATAAGACCAATTATGCCAACTTCTTATAAGGGCAAATTATAATGTATTTATATACAATATTTTAAAGGTTACTTAACCAATTTAATACATACTTGCATTTATTAAATTACAATAATATCTAAATCAGGACCTTATTATAATATTCGCTCCTTACGAAAGATCAAATTAGAATGTTTTCTAAAATGTTATATATATATATATATATATATGTTTAAAAACTATTTTGTTGACTAAAACTCTGAAAACTATCTCACGAAAGTAAAGAGATTTTACAAACAATGTAGACTAAAATCGTGATCTAAAATCTAGTTACTAGATTTATTTTCATTGATTTGCTTGTGATTTTACTTGTATTATTTGATTTTTTTTTAACTAGTACTTGATTTAATTGTACTTAAGACGATGGTGTGTGGTATTGACTAGAGACTCACTTGTTTGCGCAGAGCCACTAGATCGCTGCACAGTCGCCGTTCCTTGTCCGCCAAGCAGCGGTAGCGGTCCCGTTGGGGCTCCCAGCCATGATCGTCACAAGTGCACGCTCCCTCCACGGGGCGGCGCATGTAGATTCCCTTGCGGGGCTGTGTGTCTTTGGGAGGTCGCTTGGGTCTGCCAACACGATCAGGAATAATTAAAGCCAAGCTTACCCTATAATGTCCATATCAACAGCTGTAACCATAGTCAAAGCAGTATCAGATTAAGTTTAAACGCGGTCGCGTTGACGAATAAGCCTGATCTAGAATACGAACCAGGCACCATGGTTTTCAACAAAAGTAATTTTCACTATGTGTTTTCTCATCTCACCCCCGCTCTCCCCCCTTTTTCTTTCAGGCCAATCTTTTAATCTCTTACCCTCTAGATAAGCCCTTGAGTTAAACGTATAAGTTTTCAAAAAAGTTGCTATATTTCCTTAGGGACTGCCATTATTGACCCATTGACTGTCATTTAGGGGGTAATTTCAGCACCATTATGTCATTTTCAATATTTCTTGAATTAGGTGGTTATATTTTAATACAAAAATAAAACCATACTTCGCAGAAGCGTTTGGAATAAAGTAAGTATTGGGTATTTGGAGTAAACCCTCTACATTCCTGGCGTGTTTTAAATTTTCTATGTCTTTTAAAAAATATACAGCGTGTTTGAACTACAAACAGACAGACAACATTTCATTTTTATATATTAGTGTTATCTAAGCTCTAGATCTCTTGGTTTGGGGTTCTAACACTTACACACACACACACACACACATAAACACACAGATACATACATACAACCGATTAAATAAACACCTTATATTATTTATAAGATGTTTGATTGTTGGTTCCTAATTTCAGGCTTTCCACAGTTTATGAGTTATAGCTCTGGACATGACAATAAAAGAGTGTATTATTTCCAACTCCCCCCCCCAAGATGACCATAATGTCTAGTATTATTATGTCTAGGAACCTTTAAAAGTTTATTTGTATGAACCGACCAATTTTATCAACAAATGAGAATTTCTATGAGCGAGATCGAAAGGGCCAATTAACTTTGTGGGAAAGGTATTTTCACATACCTTCCAGGTTTTTCTTACATGTCACAATTACATGTGACCAACGGCTTTACTTCCCCTTCGAAGGAAGTTATGCTACGAATTTTTTAGCATTAGAGAAAAATCCATCAACTCCGGTATAAACCACGAACTTCGGGTCCTGAGGCGATCACTTTACCTCAAGACCACAGAGGTAGACCTTTGAAAGTTGATCTAATGAAAATCCAATAAGTATAATCAGGGAAAAAAGACCGAATGAAGAGTTTTGTAGATACTATCTTGAAACAAAATGGCGTACGTAATTTTTAATCATCATCTATGTTAACCGGACGTCCAAGATATATCCATGCTGTGTTTCAGAAAAAAAAAACTAAAGTGGTTTGGGCGCTGTTGAGCAACAAATAAACAAAAAGCAAATATTTCATTTTTATAATTTGTAGGTTAAATGTAAAAAAAAACTAGATTCACATATGCTAGTGTCCCTACATAAAAATTATATGAATACCTATTTCAGTTTCCGAATGGTCTAAGGCAGAGGTCCCCAACCTTTTTGTACCTTAGAGCACATTCAAAACTAACGGTAGCGCGGCGGGTACCAAACCCCTTTTCAAGGCAAATTTATAGCCGAACATAATTCATAATGCAAATAACACACACACACACAAAAATACATATTATTAAAAAGAATGAGTTTAAAATTTTAAATATTTTTTTAAAATTCGTATATGAAATAACGCAAATGGTACCTAGGCAAAGTTAATCCAAGACCAGTCTAAGCAATTGAAACAATTTTTACCAAACCAAAAGTCAATGTCAATAAATAAGAAAAATACTGCTTTATTTACGGTTTTAACAAGACCAAAATAAAGACACAAGGAAATATTTAACTACTCATCACAATTTTGATGCTTAGGTACATTTTTAAAATATATATTTACTATGAGTTTATTCGGCAACAAAGCTGGGTAGACCCCTGTCAAGATATTTACAAAAGAAATAGGAAGTATTAGCATGGTATTAGTGAGAGTGTAGAGGGTGATGGAAGGAAGTAGGTCTTTGAGATTAGGAAAATGCAGAACCATTCAGCTTGAAACTACGGTGGTTTCGAATAAAAGTACACTTTGTAAATGAGCCGGCAAAGAAAGAGAAATGACAGGGAGAGGGGGCTTTCAATCACAGACTTCTTGAGAACAGCATACCTGAAGATAAGCACAAACTTGATTTTTGTCGGAAAAGTGACGGATTAAAATTATTAGTTAAGAACTTTTCACCTGTGGTAAAAGAGTGGCGGGCAGACGCAAAAGGCTCGATGGGCGCCGTGGCGCCCACGGGCATAGGGTTGGGGAAACCTGGTCTAAGGCGTCACTTTTGTGATAGACTATATTGCTGATGACTGGGAGATCGGGATTCGAATCCTGTTCGGTTGAACTGGAGCAGTTTTTTCCAAAATGGTTTTCCACTCTTCCTCCACTAAATGCGGGTACGCTTCCTCTAAATTAATCCACCTACATCCCTAACTCAATAGCGTAGTTATTACATATACGTAAAACCTGAACAGGTAATAAGACACGGTGCTAAAAAAAAAGTACAGGAATATACAAAGCTTAAGATTTTCATGGTCCTTCGTTTGGCATCCTTCCACACCAGCAATTGCGGAGTTTAATACTTCAGGCTCACAATAATTATAGCACCGGTAACAAAAACTAAGGTTTCCCAAAGAAAGTGGTTGTTGATACCAAGTTTTCACTTTCTTGTTTCTTGGTTCTTCAGCTAATCACAATGTTTAATGTGCAGGTTCACTATGAATGTAAAAAAAAAAGTATAAGGTGTACATCCTGAAGATTTCCCTAACTAAACATGTAAATCTTAAAATTGCTTGGTTAAAGATGTACTTCCCAGTTGACACGCAGTCTAAGGCATTAGACTCAACATATTTGATTTTTTAAATACACACGAGGTACATATCTATGGGTTTCACTAAGTAGACTTGAAAAGTGCCATATATTGTTCTTGGGTTTGGAATTACATACACTGGAGGTCACGAGGTTTCAGGCTTCAAGATCTCAACACACAGTCAACACCGCATACAGTAAACCACTATGGAACCAGATATTTGGTTCACAATGTCCCAAGTTCACTAAAACCTAATTTTTTTTCCCACTTAACCGTAAGTGAGATAGGTAGGGACAAATAAAACACAATATCTCAATTAGAATAAATTTATTGGAATCTATTTCTTAGCAATTAAATTGTCGGTTATGTGCTGTTGCTTACCGTATAACATTTTTATTAATTTTGTCTGCTTTTTAATGGGAGAGTTAATCTCTTTTTCTGAACATGTATCCGAATTACATGAAGATGTTGAACGTTACCCAGGCGTAAGCTTTATTTGTTAAAGAATCACGATGGGCCTAAAAATGTGAATATAAAACAATTTACACAAAATATAGTTTCTCTTTGGATTTAAGATTGAAATGTATTCTATAATAATCTCTTTAGATTGTAATTGATTTGGCAATAAATTAAGACATAATTCAATAAATTCTATATTAGTAGTTTGTTAATATTTCCAAACCCTTCATTGTAAAGGATACTAATAAAGAATACTATACTTTTATGAATGGTTACAAATTTAAAACGCAAATATAACCATACTAACAGTGGTTTTTTCGACATCCGATCCGATGAGTACTTTTTGAGTCTATTGGAAACAAACAAACAGACGGAATTGAACGTACAGACAAATGCACAGTTTTATTGTATGTATATATATAGGAACTTTGATGATTATACTCACATGTTAAGGAAAGGCACAGAGGGTCGCCATTGATAATCGTTATCATAAGTGGTGATGAAGGAATCCATGCTTGGCGTTTCGATTGGAGAAATTCGCTTTGAAGAAAGAGCTAAAACATACACAAACCAATGGTTGGAGTTGTTTTGAAATTTAACATGAAAATAAAATAATTTAAAAAAACTCACTTTACAAAAAGTTCACTTAATGTGTACTTGGTTTAGATTTATTTTAAACAAAGATAAATTTTTCTCTTTTAAGAAAGATTAATTATTCAATACGTAATTTTAAGGGGATATACATTTTTCAAATGGTATTTTTGTAATGATTTACTAAATAAAGTATTTCTTTTTGATAAAATGTTAGAGAATTTTATTAAAAACTTATAATTTTGAAACACATAAATAAAATATAACATTAAAAACTATCCCATATTACAAAATTATTGGCAAATCATTTATCAAGATTTACTAGAAATTTTGAATTTCGACATGATTTCCAGAATGAAGGGAAATAGTTATGTTTCCACAGTTACGAATCAACTATTAAGTCTACAAAGTGTCGTTGTGAAGTGTTACAGCTGATATATCACTATACTTTTGTAACTATTTTCACCATTTAGATTTGAATATATTTTTTAAATAACATAAGTAAATAATTTACAGTGTTATCATTAATGTGATTCGAGTTCTCTTTATGAATAAATTATGATTTATTGAATAGTCTACTGTAAGAAGGCCTCCAAACAATTCTAACGGGAGTGTGTGTGTATATATAAATATATTAGTAGGTGTTCTGTCTTACGACATGTCTATTCCTTTTGTCGGTGAATTTAGACCACCAATGTACCCTGTCCTCTGGCTCCTCCTTCAACTCCCAGAATTTTCTTCCTTACTTCAAGTCATCTTCCTTCTTCCTAAGCTCCTCTTTCCCTCAAACTTTCCTTCTATGAGGTCGTGCAGAAGACAGTTCCTCCTAGAGATATGTCCGATCCAGTATATATTGATTGATTGATTGATATTATATATATGTGTATGTGTAGAAATATAATATAGGGGTGTGCGAAGCATCTAAACTTCGTTTGGCTTCGAAAAAACATCAACTTTAACTTCACTTTGAAACAAATTCCGGCTTCGAAGCTCGGCCAATAAAATATTGACAGCTAAAATACTCCATTAATTGCCATTGATTTTCAATTATAGCCATTCTGAGCTGTTTTATACATTACACATTAATATTCATATGGAAAAACTGAAATAATTGAATTGTAATTTGTGATAATAGCTTGATTTGTTAGATTAATACGAAATATTACAAACATTGATGCAATCGAACATTTTCCAAGTAACTTTAGTGCATTAAGTTATATAAATAACCACAATATAATATTTTTTCAAGCATAAAACAACTAAAAGAGAATATTCAAACTTCAATTCGGCTTTGAGAATATTTCATATATTCGATTTGAGTTCGCTTCAAATTGAAAAAGTGGATTTCGTACACCCCTAATATAATATTATATGTATATATAATTTTACCTACAGTAAGTGACATGTGAAGTTTAAAAAAAAATATAGTCCATAAGTGTGTGATTTTTTTTTTACAAACTTCATATTATGTCCTTTCGGTAAAATTTATTTAAATTTAGAAATAAAAAGCGATACAAAACATTTATGATATTACAAAATATATATAATAGAATAGAAATACATAGTTAATAAGTGCTCAATGTTTGTTTGGAAGCAAAGTTATTGTTTATCTGGTTAAAATTAGTTTAACTTGAAGCAAAATACAAGAAACCACATTTACTAAATCATCTTCAGGTGTTCTTTATAGATGGAAGATTCTTTTAATGAGATTTTAACAATTTATATTAATTAAAATCAATGTCAAGGCTCTCTCACATTCATTGCACTGGGTTCTTGGGATTCGGGTCAAAGTTTTCAACCTGTATTCTAGTAGAAACACACATTTTTAAACGGATAGTTAAATTTTCCAATTCATCTTACTGGAGTTAAAAATTATACCGACAAATACTATAAATTGAAGTCCTCGAGTCTCCTTTCAAAACCATATAGGTAACTTCCACCTTTCGTAGTTTCAATAATGTTCTACAAGAAACATAGACCTGGCATTTCAAGAAAGAAATCAATTCTAAGAAATCCGAAGCCACAGAAAGGTAAGGACTTAAAAACATATAAAAAGAGACGTCCATATAAAGGTGTAGCTTTCGTTCACGTACATTAGCTAGTCTCTCAACATTCAAACTTAAATCATTCATCTATTTAGACAAAATATAGTTTATTATTATTATTATTATTATTATTATTATTATTATTATTATTATTATTATTATAAATAACTAAGCGGGGGAAGCGTGGGCGGCCTCCTCCTCGTTACAGTATGCTTACCACAGGTTGAAAGCCATTAATCTAAAACGTCAATTTTGCAATATACTGGGACTTTTAGTGACGTTGGATATGGGGCTCGATTCCCGGTCTGGTGTGCTGATGCGGGGTTTTTTTCCCCTAAATGTTTTCCCACATTGCCTTCATAAAAATGCGGGCACATTTTCTTTATAATATTACCTTACTTATCAGTGTAAATATGTGGATAACCCGAACTGATAGTAAGACATATTTCACAACAAAAATTATAATGATAAAGAGTGAGCCGCTATTGTGTGGTTGTTTCACGGTAACTTTGACCTTTTCCAATAGTTTAAAAGTTAATAAAAAAGTTGCTTCTGTTTAAACAGGATCATTTTCTACCCTTACCTGAAAGAGCTTGATTTGAGTAAAATCGATACTAATTCACGATTACATTATTAAAGCTATGATTCATTATTTACATTCTGCTCATAAAAATAGACCTCTGAATGATGTGGATAATCTAATGTTATTAGAAAATTAATATATTATGATAAGCCAGCAGCGGGGTTTAAGTTTAATAATAATAATAATAATAATAATAATAATGAATGCAGAATGATGTTGAAGGAAATAAGAAGCTGTTCTGAAAGTGGATAAAGAGAACGAAACAATGAGTGCAAGGAAAGACCTTTGACATCCAGAATGAAGGTGATGAGATGATCTGGGAATAAAACAGTTTAAGAGAGGAATGGAAAGAGTATTTTGAGCCATTCTATGGCGAGAATGTGGAGAAAGTAGCAGAAAATAGGAGAAATTTTATGATGAGTGAAAGAATTAACAAGACTGAGGTGTTAAAAGCTAAGAAAGTGTTAAAAAATGGCAAAGCCACGGGCGTAGATGGGATCACAAGGGAAATGCTAAAGTGTGGGGGTACAGTACTACTTGCCAGATTGTGTGAATTGTTCATTGTGTGTGCTGGGATTGCGAATGTTCCTATTGACTGGAAGAATGTTGACATTGTTCCTTTGAACAAAGGCAGTAATAGTGAATGTAAAAATTATAGGGAAATTATTTTGTTGAGTATTCCATGCAAAGATTTCGAGATAGTTTTAATTGAGAGGGTGTATGAAAAAACTGCAGAAAAGACATTGCCACAAGTGATTGAGAAATGTATGGCAGTAAATAACAAATCTTATTGTTCAATCGTTGATCTGGAGAAAGCGTAAGATTGGGTGAATAAGAGTATATTAAGGAACGTTCTTAGATAGTATGATGTGGAGGCATGGTTAGTAAACGTAATCATGTTGGTGTATGATGGAAGTAAAGCATGCGTTAGGGTGTATGGAGCTTTGATCAGATAGTGATTGCATTATCCAGGGTGCTACACAAGGTTGTGTTATGTCTCTATTGTTGCTAAATGTATTCATGAATAAGGCTATGAGGGATGATAGTGAGGACGTGGTTGGTGTACAAATGGACGTTGTGAATGTGATTGTGCTGTTATATGCAGATGATGCCGATTATTGGTTAGAATGAAAGTGACTTGCAGGGTGAATTAAATCGTTTGAATGTGGCAACAAGGATAGTGAAGCTTCGTCTAAATGTCTCCAAAACTAAGGTAATAGTTTTGATAAAGACTCATCAACAAATGAGTGTCAACTTAGTATAAATGTAAAACTGTTAGAACAAGTGAATGATTTTGTTTATAAGGTCAGAATGTTCTGTAAAAATGGAAGAATATATGGTGAAATCTACAGACGGGTGAATGCAATAATTAAATTTATGTGGACTATTGCAAAGAATGAAGCAGTGTCGAAAGGGGCAAAGATGGCAGTATATAAAAGTGTGTTCACACTAACATTGTTTTATGAATGTGAAGCGTGGGTAAATCAGGAGAAACACAAGAGTAAGAGAGATGTGGTTGGAATGAGATAACTAAGAAATGTATGTAGAAAAACTCGTATGGACAGAGTCAGTAATGAATGGCTGCTTGAGGAGCGTGGTTTGAAATGGAATCCAATAGGTCACTGTGAAAGAAGTGGTTTGGGCATTTTGAGAGGATACGTGTGGATCGAGTGTTGAAGCAAATATCTGAAGGAGTATTTTATGGATCAAACAGAATGGGTAGGCCATGTAAGACGTGGCTAAGTGTTGTAGATGAATGAAGTGAAGCATTAAGAGTTCTAAGAATTAAAGAGAAAAACAAATGTAGTTGTATGTAACGTGGCCAAGAATTTAAGAATAGCGCTAAAGCCTTTATTCTTCTGACATTGATATGATGTGTTTTATATTATATAATAGGTTGATTGCTATTCAACATTTTAGTGAAGTAGTTCCTTGAGTCCTAGCCCAGATCCATCTCTGGTCAGTTACAGTGTTTACAATGCACCGTATCTTCTGGTTTTGGCAAGAACAGGGGTTGCGAAACTGTCGATCGCAAGCTACCGGTAACTCGCTACAGCATTTTAAATATTCTAACCCAAACTTAGGTTTTTTGTAGATTATACGATCAATAGTTACTAGTTGCAAACCTTCTGCGTCATTCTGGCGAGACCATTCGTTCCTGTCTGCCGATTAGTAGAGGCGGTGGTTTGTAAGCGTCACGAGTTTCTTCTACATGCGAAGATAAGAAGAAGTGTGTAACAAGGTTTTTTGGACATCCCAGTCTATACGATCAAAATATGCTGTGAGAAAAAGAGGGGAGATAAAAGGAACATAACTCCTCCCCAAGCGAAGAGATCTAGTAGGTTCGATAATGGGCTGGTACCGCCATCGGTGCCACTTTTTGCGCGTGCGCTGGAACTTCCGGCGTTGAGGACGGGCGAACAAGACGCTCCGTTTGAGCTCCTCATAGCTGGTGACAACTTGGTCGATGATGAATCCAGAAAATATGGTATGTTTTAGATGGTTTGGGGATAATTGTCGTGCGGTGACTTCGTAAAAATGGATTAAACCTCATTGCGGTGGATTAAATGCTTTAAGCCCACCACACTACTTTTATAATATTACATAAAATATATAATTGAATACTAACATTGTTGCTGATCACAATAGTAACCATCGTTTAGAATGCATCTGCTACATTTCCACTAAATATGGTTTTAATACCAGTTAGTTCTTTAAAAATTAGGGCAACAATAAATAACGTTTACAAAACTAAGCAAAAGTTTATAAAGATATACAAACAAAATCAAAATCTTTTAATAACAATTAAATGCGAATAACACGAATGAGGAGTTAGAGACTGTGCTAAAAATATATACATTATAAATTATAGAAATTTTGAATGAATACAATTCATAAGATCACAAAATAATTTTTTTTTTAAATTATCAATTTACAAATACAGTACTATCAATATTGTTTTAATGTAAGGGAATAGAATATCTGAAAACTAGATTGCGTTTTAAATATTTGTTGAGGTTATTCTTTTCTGTCACGTCAGAGATGAGTGGGTGATGTTGAGGACCATTGTGTTCATGATATCATTTCTTGCTTTGGCAATGAAGCCCTTCCATGATGATTCTTCCTCCTAGTTTGCTGATGCTGTCCTGGTATTCAGATTTCCAAGGAATAGCCTCAAATTTATGCTTTCCTGAATCTATAAAATAATACATACGAGTATTTCTTCACAATTGAAAAGACAATAACATGGGGTATTAACCATATGATCTAATGGGTAAGAATGAAGAAGGTAGCTTATGGTAAATATGTTCACGTGGAAAGAAAGTTGGGGAAACATTCTGATAAATCAAATTTGAGATTTATCCTAAACCCATTGATCTGGGATTCGAACCTCAACCTCAACATAAATAGCGACCAACTGCATTGCAACGCGACATACTGAGTGGTTACAAATGTAGGTATCAGTTACATATGAGTTTTCAAGTAACCCACCACACCTCCTATTGACCATTCGTGAATCAATATGTTCTAGTGTTGGTACTCAATATTAACTGAAAACTATTAATTTCAAACACAGATTTTGGACTAGAGCTATTAAAATAATGAAACCACAATTCAAAGCTCCATTAGCTTGCCTGTGAAGCTAAATTATTGTATAACTGACAAAAGTTTAGTCAATACTAGTTACAGGAATTAAAATAGAGTGAATGATCTAATAGTCTTTTGTTGCCAAATCATTTTAGCTATATATTGTAAATATAGAATGTCTTCTTTAATAAACAGCCCTACTTATGGTTTTTAGTTTGTCAAGTTCTTGTTATAAATAATATTTAGCACCGCGTCTTACTACCCGTTCGGGTTATACGCTTAAGTACTAATTACACTAATGGATTAGGAAATGGGAGGGTTGAATTTAGAGGAAGTGAACCCGCATTTGCGTGGAGGAAGAGTGGAAAACCATTTAGGAAAAACCACCCCCAGTTCACCCGACCGAGATTCGAACCTCGATCTCCCCGTCTTCAGCGGTTCTTGTTATAAAACTCTCAATCATGTTAACCCTGTCATTTTTCACCAGCCAAATTGTTTTTGGAACTAGTCATCTGGTTGATGGTAGAGTACTATAATTATAATCCTGTCAGTTCTCACCAGCCATCTTGTTGACGGAAATACCCTTGGGACTGGTTGGGACTGGTCATCTGGCCGATGGTAGAGTACTAACTATAATAAATCTAATGCTGTCAGTTCTCACCAGCCATCTTGTTGATGGAAATACCCTTGGAACTAGTCATCTGGCTAATGGTAGAGTACTATACTTCTAATCCTGTCAGTTCTCACCAGCCATCTTGCTGACGGAAATACCCTTGGAACTGGTCATCTGGCCGATGGTAGAGTATCTACTATAATAAATCTAATCCTGTCAGTTCTCACCAGCCATCTTGCTGACGGAAATACCCTTGGGACTGGTCATCTTGCTGATGATGCCCCTGCGGGACGCTATGTTGTCGCGCATCACAGGGCGACACGGGCACCCAGGTAAGGTGTTGGTCCATGCGTCCTGGATCGTACCACTCACACCCGCCGCCCTCAACAGGTTCTCGTACTCGGTATTCGGGAATTCATCTGAAACAAAAAATAAATCCGTCATACTGCCCTCACAGTTGATTTGTTGGCCTCACTCACTTGGTAGAGCTTCCCTTCTACCTTCCTCATCCTTACCATATAAGTGTAATTATAATGCGTGTAGCTAGGAAGGTAAGATCCGGTGTAGATAAAACCTAAAGCAATCAAAAGTAATATTTGTCCAAACCATGGCTATGTGAATGAATATAATAAAAGTACAATATATTTTTAATAATTTATTGGAATGTCAATTAAGAGTTCTGCTATGGCAATTTGGCTTTAGCTCCGTCACTATTTTACGCCTTTCATAGCTCACACGTAATGGAGACTTCCAATACTCAGGTAAACCGTAGGAGAGGTGCCTTGACAAAATGAGGTCCAACGTAGTTTTCCCCCTGGAGCAGGATTATTACTTGACCGTCAATCATTAGTATTTGGTGTGTGTGTGTGTGTGTGTGTGTGTGATGTGTGTGTGTGTGTGTGTGCGCGCGCGCGCATCATGTCTTACTATTCGTTCGGAATATCCTCATATTTATACTATTGGGGTAAGGATGGGATTCGAACCCTAATATTTCCATCACCGGATATTAAGTCTAATTCAATAGTGATGACTTAGACCATCTATGCTGGTCCTATTAGTTGTGTGTGTCGCTAACTTAATGTTTCTCTTATCCAAGCTGGGCCTTGGATCGTTTTTGGGTCTCTCTTGGGTACATCACATAGTCCCCAATTCCTTGGATGAGATCCTCTTATGAACCAAAGGCAACCAACGTCTCTCTTATCCAAGTGGGGCTTTAGGGGATTTGTGGGGCCCTCTCGGGTACCTCACATACCTAATCACTAAGTTCTTTGATGAAAGGATACTGGAACTCAGTACCTTATCGTAGAAGGACTGCACAAGAATTTGGAAGAGTTCCTTGATAGACGATATTTCTAAATCTTGGTGAAGTCTTCTATTGGAGGAGTAAAAGGGTGTATCTTTTTCGACTTTTATAAAAATTAATAAAACAATGTTCTGTATTAATTATAAGCCAAACCATGTTAGCTACCACTATCATTTTTCATACACACCTCCAATACCTTTAAAATGATCGTAATAATAAAGTAAAATGTTGTTTTCTAAGAGTTCCTTACCACCTGAATCTTACTACACCATACAATATATTGGATACCAACTCATCTTGCAATAATCTATCTGATAGGTGGTCCTCATGCGGTCCTTGTACAATCTGTTGGCAATATCATCCTTAGGAGCACTCCTCAGAGTGTTGTATAGGAATGGATATTTCTCGTAAAGCTGTGAATATAAAACAGAACCCAAAAAAAAAAGTTATAAAATACACACAAATGTAAGAGTTATTTGGTTTAACGTCTGAAGACAGGTGTAAAGTAGTCACTTAAGTATTCATCACACTTATATCACCATAAAGTGTGAGGTTCATCTAGGATAGTTTAAATGAATGGCCGACGATTAATACTACTATGGGGCTTATTAAAATAAAATCAACTAATATAACACTACGGTCGTCACCGTGATGAGGTTTGGGGTTCACCTGTCGTCCGATCACCTGTAAGTCTATGTCACATAATAAGTTTCGGTCTAAGACCACACATTCTCTAGTTGGGTGTCACACACACGAACATTATGCTAACACGCGCATGGCAAGTGCCTTTAAACACTTGGACACTTGCACACACTCGGGAAACTTCCCACAGCCAACTGCGGTAACCACTGTATTAACCTCCGATACTCTTGGACACTTGTCTACAACCAACTCAAGGCCGTGGCCAGCCAATAATTTCAGGAGGGTTGGTGGGCGCATCCCCCAATTGCCGGAGGCTAGAAAAAATTATAAATATTAAACATCTCTAAAAGCTATCTGAAGTGTTTTTATTGCAACATAGCCCCCTAGCTACCGAAGGCTAAGAAAAATTCTAAATATTTAACACCTATAGAAGCTATCTGAAGTGGTTATTTTTATGGAAACATAGCACCCTAGCTACTGAAGACTAGAAGAAATTATAATTAATGAACACCTCTAGAAGCTATTTGAGGTTTTTTATGTCAACATGATACCATAACTGCCTAAGGCTAGAAAAAATTATAAATATTAAACACCTCTAGAAGCTATCTAGTAGCTCTATAGTTCTACCCGAAGTTCAGTACAACGTTCTATGGGTTATTAAGTTTTGTTTGCGAGCCAGATTGTAAACCGTATTTAAAATGTAAGCACACATAATGCCATTAGGCCAGTGGTGGTTGCTAGGAGTGGAATATAGTAATTTATTTTATGTATTTAAATGTGAGAGCATGGATGAAAGATTTGTTAAAGAGTGCTAGTGGGGTATGAAGGGCGGCTAGTCAACATTTTCTTAGGGCAGCAAGACCTTTAGCACCAGCTTTATGCAATGTAGAATAAAATAATATAATAATTTCTAAGGAACCATAGTAAGTGGTCTTATCTTTTAAAAAATATTAATCAAAATATTATGAATAACCTTGTAACGTCAAAGGAATGAACATGAACTTTAAGAACAGTTTCTGTGCCAGCGTTTGTTACTAGCGTAGTTATAATTTATAAGTAGATAGAAGTAAGATACTATAAGAAATAAAAATCAAATCAAAAGGTTTAGTTAAAAAAAGTTTTCAAAGAACATATTACACATTTGACAAATATTACGACAAATATCAAAGAATCGGATAATATATCGATTTGCTTGGATTGTTTTTAGAATATGTTTCAAATCGATATTAAATCAAATTAAATGTTAAAACGAATCTTATCTGTGTACACACGCCCTTATGGGAGAGTGTATGGAACAAGGCAGTAATTTTGCAATCTTATATCAAACTTTTTTGGTTAAAAAAAATCAAATATTTCTCAAGTAGAAACAGAAGAGTTTAATTTTCTTCACATGGTGAACTCAGCAGTTCTTGAATATCAATCAAAGGTGTCTTGGAATTTAATGACAACTTTTTATATTCATTTAAAATGTTTTCTCATTTAATGCCACTATGCTCATGACAGATATTCAACAATCAACTGTTGATATTACCAGGTGAAGAAAATTAAATTCTATATTTCTAATGGAGCAATATTAGATTTGGTTTGTTCCAAAAAAAATTGCTATAAAAACTGCAAAAGTACTAACCTTAGCTTGCATTTTCTACAGCACTCCATCTTAAGGTTACGTTAATTAACGGTGGCGATGTTTACCTTGAGTAGGAAGGCGTTGGGCTGGTCGTATCTGGAGCTTTCCACTTCTGGAGGGGCGCCCACCCGGGCTGGGTACAGTTTGGGGTCCGTATGGGGTCTCGGGGCGCATCGGCATTGAACCGGGATGCACCTTGTGCCATAAGTGGGGCCCGCGCTATTATACACACACAGGAATTTATTAATATGACAGTCCCACTGTCAGGAACGTGAGAAACTGTGTTATTTTCACAATGCTTGATTTGTCAAGGTTATAATTTCAGCTTGCTGTAGTGATAGTTTTCATTCCTAAATAGTTTTAAACTCCTCTCTTCGACGTAAATATGGGTACACTTTATCTAAATACCACCTTCCTCGTTTCTATCTTATTAGGGAAAATATGAGGATAGCCCGGACGAGTATTAGGACGCTGAGAATAGTGGAAAACAAAAAATATATATTTTTGAAGCAGTCTAGTTTTCCCAATAAATCTCAAGTATTGCTATATTAAAATACTTATTGTGCTTTATTTTATTTAGCAAAAAATGCAAAATTGTTTTCTAGCATTTGATAGCTCGTCCTTTAATGCCATTCCCTTGAACCCTTATTCTTAACTAGATATTCCCATTTACCTTTATTTGAACCTATTTTCAAAATAAGTTAGTAATATGGGAATTGCTACTTTTTATATTATATCCATATTGATATGTCATTGAATTTATTAAATAAATTAATAAGCATAAAATGTTTTATATATAATTTGATTGATAGTAACTGACAGTTAATTTATTTGTTTTTTATTTAGCATCGCGTATCACTACCCGTTCGAGCTATACGCTTAAATACAAATTACACTAATGGGTTAGAAATTGGGAAGGTTGCATTTAGGGGAAGTTAATCCGCATTTTCTTAGAAGGAGGGTGGAAAAACATTTAGGGAAAACCACCCCAATTCCCCCAACCGAGATTCAAACCTCGGTCTCTCTGTCCTCGGCAGTCTAGCTAATACGAAACTAGCGCGTTAGCTAACTACGCCCCCGAGGCGGGTCTAAATGACAGATGACCTCGGTGGTCATGGGTTAAAGTGTTCGCCTCAGAACCTGATGTTTGTGGGTTCAAGCCCAACTGGTGTATTTTTCTTGAGCGATAAAAATCCTTAACACAATTTCCTTCAAAGGGGAAGTAAAATCGTCGGTCCCATTTCGATTTTGGCATGTAAAAGAACCTGGAAATTATGTGAAAATACTTTTCTGGAAAAAAAATTGTAGGCTCTTTCACGCTCGCTCATAGAGATTCAGTGTGGAAAGCAACAGGAAACCACCACACTCCCTGAACTTCCCTGTAGGTAAATGTAATTGCTACCAGATGGTGCAGGCAATACTAATCAGCCGAAGAGCTAAGTTCATACTCAGCTCCGGATCGATATAAATCACATCGGGTTGTTAGCTAAATAAAATATTTGATAATTTTCTAGAAAAATTAAAGTTCCAAATATTTATAGGCGTAACTAACATTGAGGTTAAGGAAAGTGAAGTCCTTACCGATTCCGATAATAATTAGCATCCTGTAACAATTCAAGAGCCTGTACTGATAGCTCCTTAGCCTAGGTAGATAGTACAGTTCAAAACAGGCGTTGCATCGTGGTTTGGTTTTATGTGTTCTACTCTAAAAAAAACTGGAGTAGAGACAAATTAAACCATTTTATCGTATTTTAAAAAAATACAACAAAATTTAAAATAATTATTTTAAAATGAAAAATACTAGTCTGATCACAATTTCGTTGTTGCATGTCAAGTGATGAATTCAGAGAAACTCACTTCGATATATTTTCTTATTAAAACGTAATCATGTAAATATCGGCCGTGAGATGAGCTTGCTAGTTCATTTCAATAAATATATTAAAGTATGAAAATTTAAACTTAAAATTTAAAAAAAATCTTTCTTACACTAAAGGAGGTGGTCTTGAAAGGGGCCATAAGTAGTCCCGTCTGTATGTCGTCACGAATTGGTCCATATTTGATTACTAACCTACAAACAAACATTTTGTCAAATCACGTTTATAAAATTTTATGTTTAACATGCAAATTAATACAGAAAGTGTCTAAAAATAGTTTTAATAATGAAATATTGTTTTTAAAAATCATTTTAATACAGTACAAGTTAAGTATAGGCAACAAAGCTCTTTACTATAGTAATTTTGAGCAATTATTTAAAAAATTAATTGCCTTGACTTTCAAGAAATTCTTGAACTTATTTTAATTAACTACTTAATAACTTTCTCTGACAATACTTTGTTTTTATTCTCAAAGTATTCACGTCAAATATTCCAAATTAGAACTATGGGAAATTCTATACTATTTAAATATGTGATATATATGATTAAAGTAAGATCTCTATAGAAAGTATCTTAACTAAAAGTTCTAAACATTACTCAATCTAATTTCATGTAGCTGCATAAGAACCCATAAAAAATATATTTCTGTCTCTCTAAGCATATGCCTTTAGCCTAAATAATAATTAAACTTTTATAGATATTGGCTGATTTAAATATATTTTTTAATGTTTTAAGAGTTCCAAGAGGGTTTGGTATTTGCCTTTTTTAGTATCCACGGAAAAATATAGTGGACTATTTATTTTGATGAAAATGTCATTAATATTATTTTATCCTTAGATGAATTTACTTTAGAATTTTGAAAATAATAAAATATTTAAAATAGATTAGGTATTATCTACATGATTATATTTTACTTTATTTTTTTGAAAATTAGATCATTTTACTATTTAATTTAGAATTTTGAAAAAAAAGATGATATATTAAATTGAATTCCTAGATCGTTTTGGTCGTAGTGACCATCCAAATAGCTAGAAAACTATGGCAACGTCACAAATATATTTTTAATTATTGTGTTATTATCAACTTGGTAAAAGAAAAGCCCTGAAATTGATTGTATTTTATGTTACTATTTTTTTGAATCGTTAGTTTAATTATTCACGCATTATAGTGTAAGATAATTTAACTCACGCCTGTATGGTCAGTATTTGTAGATCTTAAAAGATAATTCACAAGATGATACTTGACTATATTCTATCAGTAATTTTACCGTAACTATTCGCAACTCCAAATTGATTATTCATACCTATGACTTGATACTGAAAAGATTCCTCGTACCTATGAGCTAATCATGACCAGTTTCCTCGTACCTATGAGTTGATCATAACCAGTTTTCTCATACCTTTGAGTTGATTATAACCAGTTTCCTCGTACCTATGAGTTAATCTTGACCAGTTTCCCTGGCACTCGGCCACCATGCTGGTGAAGTTTGTCACCCATAATAAGACCTCCCATCCTGTTTAAGCCGTCTTTATACTCCGGTTTCTGGTACAGGCAGACGGGTGGTAGCGGGCCTTGGGGACGGATATGAAACCATACATGTATGCATCATCAGTCCCAGTAACATACAAACCTTTGGATCTTCATTCAGCACACAAAGCATACTATATATTCACTCATTATTAGTTACATCCTGTTTATACGTTGATATCCACTTACCATAAGTAATATAAATTACATTGGATTTTCACTCATTGTCAGTAGCATACAATACATTGGATATACCCTCATTATCAACAACTTAAAGTAAACTGGATATTTACTCACCATCAGTAGTACTATGTATGGTGGATATCCACTCATTAACAGTAACACAGAGTACATTGGATAATCACTTGTTATCAGTAGGCCTAACACACTGTATATTTGATATTCACTAATTATCTATATTAAAAACATGAAGAGTTTGTGTCTGTCTGTCATGAGCATTTAGCGATATTTACCCACAAACAAAGGTCTGAAATGTTTAAATTAGTAGCCCCCTGAGCACGAATATGTGCATCTCAAAGCCTTAATTTAAATTGTTTTAACAGATTTTATTTAATTAATTAAAAACCTGGTCGGAACAAAATAATGAAGAGTTTTTATCTGTCTGATTGAAGCCAAGCGTTGCCCGGGGTACTTCCTTTAGTCAGTAATAAACAAAACAATGGATATTCATTCACTGTCAGTACTAGACAGTACATTAGTACAATGAATCTTCATTCACTGTCAGTACTAGAGAGTACATTAGTACAATGGATATTCATTCATTGTCAGTAGCATATTCATCCGTTATCCGTAATATCCAGTACACTGGATGTATGTAGATACGCGAAATACGGCATTAACTTCGCCTGGTCCGATTTACCTGTAACTTGGAGGTCTGTGCAAGAATCCTGACTGTACTGTTGTTGTGTTTTTTTTTGTTTCTGTTTTCTACTACACCTCCGCGCTAATGCGATACTTTCCTCTTCCTTGCCCATTAGATTAAGCTATTATTAACCATTGTGCTAAGCCAAATATAAAAATGTTTAATAAATTTCCATAAAAAGCTAAGATACCGTGAACGGGAATATATAATTATAACTAAGGTATTCACTTTTTATTGAGAAAAAAATAATAATTATTATTATTATTATTATGTTGCCACCCCCCCCCCTTCCCAAAAAAAAATGTGTCTTGCAATCTCTGTGCCAGGTCACCGAGAGCAAAATTTTCAAAAATATGTTTTTAAAAAACAATCTTTAACTAAGTCTTCCTCAGAAAAAAATAACATATATTGTCAATCATAATAAACACTTTACTAACCGGTATATCAATTATTATTTTTATATTTCAAATCATTTTTA
>CABFWO010004042.1:54093-73010 GCA_902155825.1 Timema genevievae
GGGGGGGGTAGAGGGGGCAACATAAAACGTAAAGATACATCATAATATCTAGGTCTAAAACCTCCACTACAATAATAATGTATTTATTTATCAGAAAGTAAAAAGGTAAACAGCTTACCCCCTCCAATGAGTTGGTTTATTACCGCGTCTTAGTAACCTATGGGCTAAAAATAATACTAGCTGGTATACCCATTCTCCGCACGGTGAACCTCCTGTCACAGCATAAATAATCAGTTGTTAAAGGGTTGTAATTAAATCCAGTCAAAAATACCTTACTTTTTTCCCTTTTGCACCATTACTACTATTTTTGCCTATTTTAACTCTTTTTGACATTTTATTATTTTTGGACATTTTTTACAGTTTTGTTCTGTTTTACAATAAAGGTAATTTAATATAATATTTGTTTTTCTTAAAATATTATTTATGGTAGTTAACCAATAAAAGTTTTTTTGAAAAATGTAAATTATTTTGAAAATTTCACTTAAGAATTTGTTCAAAATTGTAATCTTGGAACTATTCTACACAATAAATTAAAACATATGTTTTAATTTTTTAATAAACTAATTTGAGGATTGGTTGGACTACTTATGACAGATTAAAAAAAACTTTCAAAAATGGCATTTAAGATCTAGTTCAAAATGTGTATTTGAGAATAATTGTTTTTCCTTATAGATAAGATTTATTTTCTATTTTAGCAGATGGAAACTTATAATTAAAAAAAATTGTTTGAAATAATTTTTTGAAAAATTTTATGTGAGAAGTGATTATTGTGATTAACTAGATGATATGTTTATTTTTCTGAGAAAACTCATCAAGGGTCTTTTATAGAAAACCTATTTTCTAACATTGTCTTTCAAGCTATATAATACACTTTATCAGAGAAAGTCTGTACGATAATCTCGTATCGTTTATTTAATTTACTGCAATGCAGTTGAACGTTTCTTCAATCCATACATGTCTCCTTCAAACCGTGTGAGATATACCTCACAGGCACACACCTATAATTTTGAAAGGACACTTGTCTCACTAATGGGATGTGGACAAGGAGGATATAATTTTGGGGGGAAAAATATATATTTAGGTGGAGGGAGACTTGTAAGCCATTTATGAAATCCACAACTAGGCACCCAACCTGTATTCGAACTCTTACCTCCCCGTCTCGGTCAAACTAGATAATCCTTACGTTTAGTTCACGGGTCCACCGATTTATGTATTATAAGAAGAGTATTTGCACTTGATTGGGGTTAAAATTGGGATCCGTTTAGGAATTACCTCGTCACTGAACCCGACCGGGATTCTTACTCCGACCTTCCCGTTGTTGGTAAACCAGACTAGATGAGCCTGACACTTACTCCTCGTGTCCACTCTCTTAGAGTGACCCTCAATCTATGTTACAAGGTTGTGTTGATCTCCTACCCATGGTCCTAGGTCGTTCCTCCCAGCAGCAGGTCCTGCGTGTCCTGAAGCCAAGGCTGGTCGCGTGGAGGTCCTTGGGCGGGGGGACACACACCCTTCCAGGGAACTGCACTGACCTCACGCCTGGAGAACAGTGGAGCTTGGAGAAATAGTCGTCCGGTAGGATTTCATCTGGAACAATAGGGGGGAGGCAGTGGCGTAACTACGGTGAGATCCCAGGACACCAAATTTACTAGCAATACTAGCAGCATTATAAGTTTAATTTCTTAGCAATAAAACTGTGTTTTGTTTCTATTATTTTATAACCGGTTTTATAACGGGTACACAGTTTGAGTAGCAAGATAAGAATTTACTCAATTTTTCAAGGGGTGTCTTTTTTTTTTACCTGGGGTGTTATTAACCCCCCATTAACCCTTGTTACGCCACTGGGTGGATGACAATTGAACATAGTGGGCTGTAGAGGCACATGGGGCTGAGAACGTTAAAGACTGTTTCACAGTTGCCATGACCTGGAGGAGGGACATTTCAGGACTGTATGGGGCTTAGAAGAGTTAGAACGCAACCCGCTCAGTATGCTTACTTGAAATCCATCAAGCAACATCGGCAAGAGTTCGATTCACGCCATGGATAACAATTAGCTTAGGGAAATATTACAACTCGATCCAAACGTCATATCGTGATGAAGTTTTCTAAATCATTATAACTTACTTTTAAAAAGAGCAAACATCTTTTAATACAAATTCACCAAATGCATTGAAAAAAAGGTAATTATTTTAAAAGAAAACATCTATTGTTTAGTGGAGGTTGAAGAAAACAGAAATCGGACGCCAATCATGGTTTGAGCGTAATCGTGTATCTATGACCTTGGATAATCGACTATTTTTCAACCAAACTTGGTACCCACAGAAGAAAAAAATTTTAAAAATTCTCATATCTTTATTTTACTCTCGTATTCCTGAGCTAGAAGTGTCCAGCCTATTTGATAGAAGAAGGGACGAATACATTAACAAAATATGAACAACAAGAAAGGGAAGGAACAAGCATAAGAGAGAGAGAGAGATATACAAGTTTAACAAATCAGTTTATTTAAGTTTAAACAAGTTGATAGAGTTACATATGATATTACTAGATTTTACACTAAACAGTCCTTTGTTAACTAAGAGAAATTAAATCAGTTGCTTTTGACATAGTTATCCCAATAGAGAATATTTGAAATGAAACACCTAGGTTATACTTGCAATCAACACAAGTATGGTAGAGTCTATATTACGAATGGGTGCAACTCGTTAAAGTAGGATTAACACACATTCCGCTACGATGGTGCGTCTGCCTCAACAGAACGGCAATTTAAATGGGAAGCTATTATTAATCTAAGGAAATGATTCGATACATAACTCCACTCCAGCCTGATGGTTGTGGAACTTTAGCCTACAAAGTATATAAAATTATAGTAGACAATTTCTAACACTAGAAAGTCCTAGTTTAAAGATTTACAAATTTGATAGTTAAATGAGCTAGCTAGCATGAGTTAACCCCATAGTGAATTACGAGATACAAAGAATACGCTCCTTGAAGAGGAACTATAAGTTTACAAATAGTTAATGGCGAGCTACCAGGAATCTAGGCTATTAAGATACTATGGCTGGTCTATTCCTCATTAGTACTGCCTGGTCATTCAATAGTAAATTTAACATTCTGCCCATGCTTGGACACAATATATCCAGTGCAAACAGTTAAACATTAAACAAAATAAATGGCGCCTGAAGGGGGCCGAACCAAATAAACTAAACCCCACGGGCCACTACTCTTGACTAGTAGCACACCTACAGGTTTATTACCGTAGAAAGTTGCATCATTAGAAATATTATAGACTGGTTTCAGTCAAAGAGCCATCTAGGTCATGGAACAAAGTGATAGATAACCTGATTTCCGCCATTTTATGGTCCTAAGCATTATGTTAGCCGAAGAATGGCCATACAATATGGGGCGTCTGGGTATCACCTAGGTATATACGACTATATATTAAGGACATAGAAAAACAGAGAAAGAACTCTAACATTCAAAACTATGTCTTATGGGCATAGAAAAACTAGTCAGAAACTCTGGCATGCTAAAATATGTCTTATGGACATATAAACAACACTCCAAACTATGCCTTATGGGCATAGAAAAACTAATCAGCGCAGCCCTTCTTTACCTTTTTTACAGTAATCAATCTGGTACGTCGACCTGAGCAACTTCTTAAATTCTTCGTCTTTCAATTGTTTGAAGGGAGGTTTTTGGGGCTCTGGCTCCAAGTCTGAAATGTTCGGCCGTTGCTGGAATATGATAATATTATTGTTTCATAGGATATGGTGTAAGTATCAACTTTAATTACTACAAATATAGCACTAAGACACATAATTCTAATCCAGTAAATTTGCCAAAGGTCCTCCAGCGACGTGTTTCTGTTGGTAGAGGTTCACGTTGAGTGTGTGCGAAGTTATGGGTGAGCATATGCGTGGGTATAATAATGAAAGGATTTAAATAAAAACCAACGGATGTGTATACTTTCGATCATAGTAACGCAACCTAACCTTAACACGTTAATGATAGTACAGTAGGCAAATTTGTTTGATTTATATGCTAACAAGCAACGTTAAAACTATACATCTGTATTTATCAATCAGGATAGTTGATTGTTTTTCAAAATGGTGTGCTATGTAATCTATTAGACCTAGGTTTGTAACAACCTTAGGGCCATCCATTCCTAAGTATTTAGGAACACCGCCTACTGGCAAACTGCGTTATTTATTATGGTAATGTTAGTTCTGAGGCGGCCCTCTTAGCAGGGGAGTGAAGGGAGCACGTTAAAAGGTCAGGGTTTTTGCAGTTTTTTATAGTAAAACTTTGTATTCACCAAAATAAATCAAATATTGCTCCAGTCGAAACATAGAGTTGAATTTTCTTCACATGGTGATATTAACAGTTCTTTAATATCCGTCATGAGCATAGCGTCATTAGATGAGAAACTTTTTAAATGAAGAGAAAAAGTTGTCATTAAGTTCCAGGTCACCCTCGAGAGATATTCAAGAACTGTTGAGATCACTGTGTGAAGAAAATTAAACTCTATGTTATTAGTGGAGCAATATTTAATTAATTTTGGCCAAACAAAACGTTTTAACATAAAAACTGTAGAATTACTGCCCTCAACAATCGTTACCTGCACTCCCAACTTAAGGGCTGCCACATGGACAGGAAAAAAATTATCTTCTGGTTTTGCGGACGAAAAAATATTACTGTCCTTATCTTTGCTTTGTTTTAGAACTTATTTTATTCTTTTTCTTTTGAGGGTTGAGGGTGATGATTATTTCATAGCAGGAAAATGACAGCGCTGATACGAAAAAAAACCACTCAAACAATTCTAAATTTTCTTAAAATTTTCTGCTGTGATCCTATCGAAACATGACCTGTTTTAAAACTTTAAACTGGTCAGGAACATAGAAGATGAACACCCTTCACCTACATTTTGGTGTAAACAAATTTTTCAAATAACAAACTATTTTTTAAATAAAGGGGAATTTCTAAACGTCTGCAAGTTGTCTTAGCACTTCCCATACAGCCCTTTAAGGCTTGAGTTCGTGTGTACGTGAGAAATTGGCAGCTAGTATTAAGAAAGAGTATATAGGGAAATCAATAGGCTGTCAATCTTCATAAGTTGACAGTCAACTACTGTTGCTCCAGTTATAAGTTGCATTAGTTAATTCATCGCCAGCTTGGGTCTCTAAAATACTTTCTTTTGAAGAAAATAAAGCTATAGAAAAGGATGGGAATGAGTAATGGTTGAGTGATAGTGTAATGTTTGTATAGTTTTACTAGTATACTCTAATTTTATAATAATGCTCTACCTACACTTTAATGTAATTTCTTGTTCAAATGACCATACACTTTTCTTAACATAAAATGTCACGTCTAAAACTATACTAACACTAACAAGCTTGAGATTAGGGTAAACTAGTATAATTATAAGTAGGCTAAACATATCCATTAGTTCTTCTTTTATTTATAATATATTATGATAAGTTCTCTTTCGTGCCTATATGTTTTTCTCGTAGAAAATTGACTAATAGTGTATCTCATTATCACTATTTATAATAATTATATATTATACTTATATAGCATTGTGTTGGTTTAGTTGTGTCACCACGTATCACCAGCCATTCGGGTTGCACGCATATGTATGTATTAATCACGCTAATGTATCAGATATAAAGAAGGTTGAATTTAAAATAAGTGTATTCACATTTGTGTGGAGAAGGAGTGAAAAATAATTTAGTAAAAACCACCCTCAATACACCCGACAGGGATTCAAACCTCCAATTTCTCGGTCATCGACAGTCCCTTCTACTTTTAGAGTGACGCCTTAGGCCCAAAGTGGACAAGCCTGTCGCCAATCGCCACGAGTGGCGAAGTGTGGCGAATATGAGTTTGCTAGCTCTTACAGTAAAATAAACTTTTTCCTGACGGTGAATGTGGGCTATAATTGGAAGCATTCTGCAAGTTCATTGAGTTTAGATATCCAGTTAATATTTCAGGCTTTCAGCAACTTGTCAGACAAAAGGATTGTCAAATTTCTAAATAAGTTGTCTTACATTTTCAATTTGAACAATTATCGTCATTTTCTTCTGTAGTTGTTGTATCTGAGTATTCAAAGTGTACGTTACATGTTTTGAATAAACTTGTTCAAACAGTTTGCTGTTTTAAGAGTTCGATTGACCAACCTAAATTATCAAGCTAAATTATCAAGTGTGGCGAATTCCATTTCTCTTTTGCCACAAATCAAAACATAGAACGCAATGGTTGAAACGTATTAGAAAATGTATGTTTAGGAAAAATGACAGCCATTTCAATAAAAAAATGTCTTATAAACCACATAATATTTTCAATAAGTAGAGTACGTACTTCAAAACACACAAAGCTAGGCCTATTTACTTTGTGATTATAATAAAGTACCAATAGTTAGTTTGAAAAATATTAAAATAGTTATCCTATTCTATAGTTTTATTGAAATTATAGAATCAGGAAAATAAAACTATAAATACATCGTGTCTGAAAATCTAATCACGTGTGTCATAGTATAATAATAATAGCTGTAATTTTAATGTATTCTTCTAAAATAAACTTAGTAGTGAAACAAAAAACTGTGGTTGCTAATATCACCTGACAGGAACAAGTTTCGGTGGCTGGATCCGGTTGGGGTCCCACCTTGGCTCGGTACATGACTGGCTCCATCAAGGGTCCCGTAGGGGCTTGTCTGCTCCACTCATACGACGAGCAGTGTACGGGGCCTTGCAAACCTTCCGGACCTTTCTTCGTGGTGAAATCTGGGCCCATCCTGAAAAAAACGTAGGATGACCGGGACGGATGGGCATATTGGGCTCAGCTTGTAGACATATAAATGCTATACCGAGATTTTCTTATGAAGAGCCATTTGGAATGACTTTTATCCTTCCAGAATATATCATAAGATTCTGTGGGAGGGAGGGGAGAACTTTCAGATGGTTCTTGATAAGAACTAAGTATAACTGCACCTGTGAGAACCATTTAAACAAAGGCGCTAGTCTTGTCTTGTCTGGTTTGTTGGAAGACAGTAGAATTCGGAGTTAAAATATTGGCTGAGTGTGATGAAGTGTTTATTTTCTAAACTGTTTCTAACTCTCCTTCCACACAATTGAGGGTACACCTTCTCTAAACTCAACCACCCTAATTCCTACCCCATTTGAGTAAATGTGTGAACTAGGAAAGATACAGAGCATAAAAAATGTTTTTTTTTAGTTTATTTAGAAAATTGAAGGGAATTTATTTTTCCAAATCATACTCCACCTCAGGCCGAGGCACCTGCCAAAGCCACCTTACCAGAACCAGTGGCATCTGGATCTTCCCTCTTGGTCGAGGACCCGTCCAAGACCGCTCCTCTACCAATCCCAACCCTCATTTCCCCCTACCTCGCACCCTGCACCTCTAACCCCACCAATTTGCACCCTTACAACCCTTTCCTACCACTCCCCACTCCTACCCTAGAGTGAGAGAAAGTGCAAAGCTCAAAAATTTCATTGGGCTAATCAAGGGCATTCCAGGACTGTATCCATGGGACTTTTCATCGAGTCTCTTGAGGAAGGTCCAGGAATCTCCTAGGAGTAGCCGTGGCCACCTGGTCATGGAGCACATCATATTCTACGTGGTCTCTCATGGCAGTACACCCGAATAGAGGACCACCAGTGCTGAAGGAGCTCATGGTCGCACTCTAGAACGCTAATGGAGTCACGAGGAAGAAGGCTGAGCTTGAAAGTTTCCTGGCAAAGCATCGTGTTGACGTAGTGCTGTTGGGAGAAACCCACTTGCGCTCCACACTGAGGTTCTTGTTAGCTGAGTTCATTTGCCCTCGGAGTGACCGAGCGGGGGATGTGGGAAGGGGTGGGACGGCGATCCTGGTCGGAAGGGGCCTTGACCATCACGTCATCTCTCTTCCTCCCCTCCAACACATGGACGCAACGGGTATCCATCTGGTGACCTCTACCGGCAAAGTGCGACTCATTTCCATCTACTTCCCTCCCTACCGCCGGTTCAACCAGGTACGAGGGCTGACATGGAGGTGCTGCTTCGAGGTACCACGCCAGTTTTAATCGGTGGTGACTTCAACATTAAGCACCCTTCATGGAGCTCTAGGATTATGTGCGCTCGTGGCGGGTAGCTCTATGACGTCATAGATCTAAGCGGCTTGGTGGCTTCCGGCCCCTCACCCTCACCCACTTCCCTCACAATCCCCTTGGTTTCCCGGACGTCCTCGACTTCGTTGTCTCCAGAGGGATCAGAAAGCGGTTGGTGTAGAAGTCTCTAACTGAGCTAGACTCGGATCACAACCCCGTTCTTGTGAACCTTGGACGCGCAGTGTCCTTCATAGACCACTCTAAAAACCCAACCTTAAGCGTACTGACTGGGACAAGTTCACGAATGTGTTGAGAGAGGGGTTGGGACCCACCCCTAGCTATCGAACAGCAGCAGAAATCGATTGCGGTGCGGAGTTCATAACTTCCGCCATAAAAGGGTCGCTTGAAGCTTCGACGCCGAGGCACCGTCCTAAGAGGGCGCCACAGGCTTCTTTGCCCGATTCTATCCTCAGGCATGTCTGGGAGAAAAATCTACTGAGGAAGGCTTGGCAAATCTTGAGGGACCCAGTAGACAGGCCAACTGGAGCCACAAAGTCCATGTGGTTCGCTAGATGGTCCAAGAATACCGGAACAGTGTCTGGGAGGACAAGATTGAGAGCCTGCGCGTAAAGGACAGGTCCCTGTGGCACATGAAGAGAAACTTGATGTGGTCCCCGCACCAAGGCCACCTATTGTGGGTCGTAACGGGGTGGCCAACTCTAACCAGGAGAAGGCCAATGCTCTCGCTGAGCACATAGAGGCACAATTTGTACCAACTGACGAGCCGTCAGACCCAGTGCACATTGCGCATGTGGCTCAGGTCATCGGTGTGGTCTCGTACAGACCCTTGGATGAACCTGAACCCACGGAGGTGACAGAAATGTCGCGGGCGTTAGCCACTCTAAGACTAAACAAGGCCCCCAGGCTTGACGGTATCAATAACGCGGTCCTCAGAAAGCTGCCCTTGGAGGCGATTAACTTCCTCGTGGAGTTATTCAACGCCATCCAACTCCTGAGTCAGTTCCCCGAGCTCTGGAAGCACGCCAACGTCCTTTGCTTTTATAAACCGGGTAAGGACCCGGCCCTAGCTTTGTCTTACCAACCGATCAGCTTGCTCGACTGTTTGGGCAAGTTTTTTGAGAGATTTCTACTGACGAGATTGATCCGACATGTTCGTGAGGCGGGCATCTTGGTGGACAAGCAGTTCGGCTTTTGGGCGGGACACGCTACGTCTCACCAGCTCGTCCAGCTCGTGGAGCAGGTCACGAGGAACTTCAACATCAACAGGCTGACTGGTGCTGTCTTTCTCGACGTGGCAAAGGCCTTTGACCGTGTTTGGCATGAAGGTCTCCTTTTCAAACTCCTCTCCCTGAACCTGCCCTTCTACCTATTTTAGGTTTTTCAATCTTATCTTTCCCACCGCACCTTCTTCACCACCTTTGGAAACGCCACATCCCAAATCAGAAGCATCCGGGCTGGAGTGCCGCAGGGTTCCCTTATGGGCCCGGTGCTCTTCAGTCTCTATGTGAACGGCACTCCTAAATCCCCAGACATCAAGTTGGCACTGTATGCGGACGGCACGGCTCTAGTAGCGGAGTCGTGGTGAAGGCAGCTGGTGGAGAGGCGACTCCAGACGCACCTGACGCAGTTCGAGGGGTGGCTGACCACCTGGAGAACAAGTATTAACGTGGAGAAGAGCGCAGATATGCTCTTCACATGGAAAAGAAAGTTCTACAGGCCGGCCCCACTCCAGCTGTTTGGGGAGCAGATCAGATGGGTGAACAGTGCTAAGTACCTGGAACTTACGCTGGACAGCAGACTGACCTGGCGACTACACTGCACTGAGAGACTAAACAAGGCGAGACAAAGGCTGGGAATCCTAGGCCCACTGCTTAACAGGTGTAGCGCCCTGTCTACTAGTAACGGTCTTACTTTACAAGCAGTTGCTCAGGCCGATCCTCAACTATGCGTGTCCTGCTTGGGGCCAACTGGTGTACACTTATATGAGGAGGATGCAGGCGTTTCAGAGCGGGTGTCTGAGGATCATTGTGGACGCACCTTGGTAAGTTCGGAATGAGACTCTACATCGTGACCTGGATATGCCTACCATCAAGGACCACTTCCGGAAGCTGGCGCAGTCCCTCTACGACAGACTTACCCGGTGCCACCAATCCTCTTATCCAGGGGCTTGATAATTACGTCATTGACCCTGGTGGGTGCCATCGATGTCCCAAAGCCCTACTTGTATAGGCGAGAAGTGTCAAACAGTGGTTTGGGAAGCTCTCACCCAGCCCTTCATAGAACAGTGCCTCCGCACGTAACTCTAAAAACCCTTATTCGGTTTTCCAATATACTCTTTGTTTTCCCCCACCAATATTAATAATATGTTCTTCTATGTTTCAGAATTTTTGCGAAATGCGACAGTCGGTCTGTTTTAGGATCCTAAACCACACGGTGTAACCAATTGGTCGGTACGTATTGGAATTTGTTCTCGTGCTCCCCTTCAGGGTGCATCAGAGCATGCTAATGTGATGTGATGTGATGATCAGAGGTCATTATAGCCAATAATATCATAAAACTGTCCAGCATGGAGCTACGGGCTTAAAAATCACACAAAAAACTTCAAACAACACAAAAAAAGATACTCAGAACAATCACTGGGGCACCCTAGCGCACTATAAGCTCAGACTTACACTAAATGACTAACTGTAGACAACTCCAGGAAATCTACAAAGACCGCAACAAAAGACTGTACGAACAGACAGATACACACACCAATGTAATAGTCAGGGACCTAGGACGTTACGACCCTGCTGAACACAGGCACTAAAAACGACCTAGACTGGCTCAGTTGCGACTAGGGTGGTTAACGTAAATATAATCTATTAGTAATAAAAAAAGAATAAACTAAAAAAAATCCTAGTTGATAGTCTTAAAGTAAAAAAATATTTAAAAAACACTAGACCTGGATTCCTAGTTAGAAAAAAAACGATATAATCAGACATAATCAAATGAGCAACTAAGCCAGGAAGACAGCGGGGCAGTCTGAGGACCTCTTCCTTGCCTTACCTCATCCTAACTCCGACCCTTCACCCAAACCATCATCCAATCAATCACTCATCTCAAAGAAACCTTTGTCCTCACCGGAACCCCTAGGTAAGCAGGCCTGTTATTCACGCCAACTCACGAGCTTTCTGCAGCTGTGGATATGGGGGGAAAGGGTTGGCCCACTAAACCCATCACAAATCCTCCCAAATCATATTCACATCCCGAATCCCACTATAACCTTAAAACCCAGGCATCTTGTTCACTATCATTCACCATGAAATCATACCTAACTCAAACCCTCCTTATCCCAGGAAAAGAAAATCCTACCCACACCCGAAACCACTCGCGATCATTCACAATCACCAAACTACACCTCAAAATGCAATAATTAATAATACACCTGTTATTCTCTTACAGCTTCATTTCACTGGTTTCATTTCATAAGGTTTACAATTTCATTCACGAGGTTAAGAGTCACGACAGTGACTCAGTAGTCAAACAGCAAATCAGCCCTTTCTCTTTATGAACTAGGTTGACGTTTCTGTCAATATAGAGATTCAGAGTCTGGCAACAGCCGAAAGGCGAGAGGTCAGTTAGAGAGTGGATACCTAACCCGGGTGTGCCACATTTTTGAAAGAGCTAATAAATTGTCTTATATTACGAAGGAGCAATATTGTCTTAACCCTCTTTCTCTTCCCACCGTCACCCTACCTTCTCACCGTGACTCACGTTGCCAGGTCTTCCTCATGTTCCACCACGACTCACGTTGTCGGGACTTCCTCATGTTCCACCACAACTCACGTTGCTGGGACTTCCTCATAATCCACCGCGACTAACGTTGCCGGGACTTCCTCATGTTCCACCACGACTCACGTTGCCGGGACTTCCTCATGTTCCACCATGACTCACGTTTCCGGGACATCCTTCTGTCCCATCACTACTAACGTTTGCCGGGACCCTCGCCGACCCTTTTCCTACCACTATCCACACGTGTTTGAACACAACGTCGCCCAGAGACGACACTTAGTCGAGACATCAACCAGTTACCCCCGAAGCCGTAAGCTAGGGATAACAAACTGTGATTGAGAGTGATGGGACTTAAAGTACTCGTAAACATTCTCTCAAAGGTTGGTTTGAATTTGGGCATTGTCAAAATTGAGTCATAGCGTACTGCAAATTCAGGTGCGAAATTTGAGTTTTCTACACATTTGGGTCCATGCGTAGGTGGCCACACATAATGATAATGACAATAAGGAGCCATAATATTAATTGATAATCACAATTTATCTTGTACACCTATACTTACCTTAAAGGTAAAGTGTTGACGTAGGGCCAGACACAATCTTTTCTGTAGGTGATTTCGACCGGATTAATCATTGCTCAAGATCACTACTTGGAGTTCACCTACAATATCATTGCCAAACGTCAGTGTTTGGAATTAACCTAGAATATCACTACTCAAGATCCCTAATTGGTTTTCATCTGAAATATTGCTACGCAAGGTCACTATTTAGAACCAAGCTAAAATATCACTACCCAATGTCAATGTTTGAACTCCATCCGGAATATAATTAACTAAGTTAGCTATTGGGACTTCACGTAGAGTAACACTAGATAAGGTAACTCTTCATACTTTAGCTAGAGTATCACCACTCAATGTCGCTATTCAGACTTCACCTAGAATATCACTACCCAATGTCACTGTTTGTACTTCACCTAGAATATAATTATCCAATGCTATTGTTTGGAATTCATCTTGGGTAAATTACCCAAGTTCACTGTTTTGGTTCACCTGAAACATCATTCATACCCAAGGTCAGTGTTTGACTTCCCCTAGAATATTATTAACTATGGTCACTTTTCAAACTTCATCTTGAATATAATTACAGAATTTCACTATTCAGACTTCACCTGGATTACTTTGCATTAGTATATTCTTATCAAATATGGCCAAATTGTAACTTTCACTTTGTGAACGCTATAATTTCAGTGGAAATTTTTTGTTTTCATTTAAAATGTAATAACTTTACACAACTGTTCCGTTGAAATTTTTGTTAGTTGAATATTAAAATTTATAGTTACTAGGCCTACATAAATGCGTATTAAATAATTATTCAAACCATATCACAGATAATTTTATTACAACTATGCGGTATTCTTGGAAACGAATTGTCCATTGTTCATATTTGCTAATATTGTCTTTTCAGGTGACATTCGGTTAAAATTGTTGAACAATGTTTTTCTTTTAAAAACACTTGAAAAATTAATGTTAAAGTACACTTAGATTAATAGTTTAAAAAATTACAACTGTTGGATAGCGTCTGACGGTTTAAAAGTATATTTGATCTTGAACATGAAATTAAGCTTTACACATTTTTACCTTCTCTCGACACCTCTGAGAGAAAGTATTGTGATCGTCAAAAAATTCGAACTCGGGATTTTTATAGATGTTGATATTTCATGAAACCCTGAAACAAAAAAGTAGTTTTCGTGATGCTGTATGTCTGTACCTCGGGCTATAGCTGAAAGTATTTTACAGATTGGGCTATAATTTTCTAACTGGGGTGTTTATCAGGTCCTCCCGAAGGAATTTTGTAATTAGACATTAAGCCCTAAAAGAAGGGTAGTTTACTGAAGGGTAAAAAGAGAACAAAAAGATTTTCTAGAAATTTGCTTCAACAATTTTGATTAAATGTTATATTTAGACAATATTTTTTTATTACAAACAAGGTGAAAATTCTCATTTTCTCATAAAAATTAATTTGAGTGTACTTTACCTAAGGGAAATTTTCCAATTTTCATCATCTCTCCGCAAATATTTGAAATACGAAATATCTTATCATTGTAAAGATACACATCTTTTATTTTAAATATATTTTTATAAAACTAATAGTTTCTTAACTATAATCAAATATATATATACTTTTTAATCCAAGTCTTTGAAAATGAATTTGATTCTCATACTCTTTGGTAGACAAAAATGTTTCTCTTTTCTCAATTTTCTTTAACAGTGTTCCTAGTGTATAATGCCATAGAGTAAGTAACAGTGTGTATTATTTCATTTATAGTTTTTGGTGTAGCGTTTCCACTATAATGTATAGAACTAACAAATCTTATGAGTTTTTAGTAAATATATATTTTAATATAAAAGCGAGCTAAAGTTGCGCGATGCTCCGTACCATTTATTTTTGTAACAATATCAGCTTGACAGATATATTTTTCTTTGGCACTTAATTACTATTATTATCCTCTTTGCATACAATGTAAATAGGTGCACTAAGTCCCTCCCAAAATATTAGATGATACAGCACATAAACACATTTTTATAAGACCAATTTAATTCAAGATTCGTTATAAGGTCAAGGATTGTGATTTTTTTTAAGTATTCTTAATAAAGGGGGCTTACCAGACAAAAACTCATCCCTCCAAGTTGAATATTCCGGCTCACCTCAGATAGCTTAAGTTTTGGCAATGGTTTAAGGGGCCGCCTTCCAGAGCGCTGAGATGCATTGCAGACATTCATATTTCCCACATTATTTAAGAAGATATTAATTATTTTAAAATATGGTTCAAGAGAGAATAAATGCGAAATGTATCATCACATCCTTATTGGATTAAAAACTATATATTCTAATTTTTATAGTTTAAAAAAAATTGTATGAAAATAACTAGCTCATTTTCTTTGACATTCAAGTGAAAATGTCACATTTCTGAGATAAATTTACCGTAAATTCTTAGAAACATAAATAAATAAAGTCATTTTTATCAGGGTCACAACATAACATTTTAACATTTTAGGAAACATTCCAAAAGGGTTTTTAAGGAGAGTTATATAAGATTATATAATATTAGTCAAACATCATGCAGTGACACAGAACACTCGTCAATTCAAGACCAAACTTTTATCTGCTGATTGTATTTACTACACCAAAAAATGTCAAAGTCAACTATAGAGGGGGTTCTTAAAAATATACCTTAACCACAAAGAAACAAGGGGAAAAACTCATCTCAGATAAGGCTTTTGAATTAAATTATTATAGGGCCTAATCCTAAATATTACTTTACAATTTTTTTTTTAATTTTAAATACCCTTTTTTAATGTTAACATAAAAAAATTTTTGCATTTGAATTTAGTACAATTTTGTCTTATGTTATTTAAAATAAAACTTATTCTGAGTGTGATCATCAAATTATTCTTAATGTAACCCACTTCAGTGGCCGCATGGTATAAGGCGCTACTCTTGCAGTACGTTAGATTGTAGATCACGGGGAGATCGAGGTTCGAATTTCGGTCCCATCTACTGAGGGTTTTTTTTTCCAAAATGGTTTTCCATTCTCCCTCTATGATAATGCGGGTATACATCCTATTAATATGAGATTCCTCCTCTCTAAAACCACCAGCGTAATTAGTGCATAAGCATAATTATAGCCCGAAAGGGTAGTAAGACGTGGTGCTAAACAAAATTACTCGAATTACATTTTAATACTTTGTCTTTTACTTGTCTCATGAAATTTTTAAGTTGAGTAATAATTACATGACTAAATAATTTATAAAATCAATATCTACTAATCATAAATCTTAATTTTTAGCTTAGTTACTGTTCAAACACCATTTACTCTGACTTTGTATTTGTATTTATTTTTAAGTGTGTCATGTTATTTTAACTTTAGTTTCGTTTCAAGTCTTATTTAATCTTATAACATTTTAAAGATAGTTGAGTACTATTCTATAGTTTTGATGACAAATGGTCTAAGATAATCGTGTCAAGCTCGTTTTATCATAAGGGCCACATTGAACATTAGAAATACTGAGAAGACCATCTTTAAAAAAAAATCTGAATTTTCATTATCTTAAATAAAAATAATTCAAGCTTAGTATCTTAATAATTATTTCATAGCACCACGTCTTACCACCTGTTCAGGTTATACGCATATGCACTAATTACGTTCGTGAGCTAAGGATGAGGAAGGTTGAATTTACAGGAAGTGTATCCACATTAGCATGGAAGGAGAGTGGTAAACCATTTGGGGGGAAAACCTTCAGTACAGCTAACCGGGATTCTAACCTTGATATTCTTGTCATAGGAAAACTAGTATATAACGAGAGCGATTCCTTAGTCCATGCAGCCACCTAAGTAGGCAAGCTTAGTACTGCAAAAAGAAAAGAGTAGTTCCCCTATAAAACAACAAGACTAAACCTTATATTATATTTTCAACCCAAAATTTGAAATATTCCGTTTGAGGCATGGTGTGAACGTCGGACTTTAAATCTTGTGCTAAAGTATATTTTCATTATTATTGACAAATGTGTGTGCATAAACCGAGACTTTTCGGATGTTTTGGTTACAGTTCACGTGAGAAAACCAGTATTAACAAACGTAAGGACTGCCAACATCGCACCTATTTGACCAATTCTAGGGATTGATCCATGTAGAAGGGAAGATTACAGATTTGATATACCAAGCTCACCTGCTCTATTTTCTCAAATTATGGCAAATTTACAAAAATATTACATTCCAAAATGTTTTATTTCCTTGTTGTTTATAAAAAGAGGAATAAGGTCACATTTTATGATGGTTCATCATAAATAAGTTCTGCTGGATAAACAATATCATGGATAGGGCTGAGAGATTGACATTCCTAGTCTACGGCATCACTTTCGCAATAGACTGGACTGACGCTGACGGAGGGAGTAGGGTTCTAATCCCGGTCGGGTGATTTTTTGAAAGTGGTATAATACTCCCCCTATCCACAATTGCGTGTATACTTCCTCAAAATTTGACCTTCCTGAACCCCAACACGTTAGTGTAATTCGTATATACGCGCATTAACCCGGACGGGTAGTAAGACGCGATGCTGAGGAAAAAACTTAACCCCATCGTATTTATTGTTGTGATTTTGTGAATCGATGTTTTGCGGACATTCATCCACTTGTTTTTTTTACTCCTTAAAATTGTCTTTGAAGAATCAATTCTGGTTGGAACAGAACAAAGTGAATTCAATCTTTTTAGAAACGTACTTTTGAGTTTGAACTCTTTACGTCTTACTACCCATCAGGGCTATCCACATGTTTACACTATAGCTAGATAAGATTAGGGTCAAGTTTGAGAGAAAGTGTACCCGCATTTACGTGGAGTAAGCGTCGGTGACCATTTAGGAAACAACCTCTCATTACACCAGGTCAGAATTCAAACCATGACTTCTCCATCACCGGTAGCCCAAAGTCCCAAACCAGAAAATAAAATGCATAACTTACAAACGCAAAGTCAAAAATCCTATTTTAAAAATAGGGCACTCACAAAAAGGAGATCTATGTCATAATCTAAAGACTTATTTTTTTAAATATTATAATATTTTCCCAATTTTACGTAATTTTTAAATCTAGTTTGTATTAATCATTATAATTATTTGAAATAATTTGCTGTAACAAAAGTTAGAGTGAACAGCAGAACTATTTTTAGTAACCAACTTTTACTTTCCACCAAATCTTATTTTCCCGGTGACTTTACTTGCTATAGATTCGGGCTATCACTTATTTATAAGGCCTATGCACTTAGGATATGAGTGAGGAGGATAGTATTTAGTGCAAATGTAGCCAAACTTTCATGTATGAAAAAAATCCACCAAATACCTTACTAGGATTATAGTCAAAACCTTCCCATCATCAACTGACGACTTTGTTCACGTTTTCACCGGTAAGGTTCACATTAAGTGGGAAAAAAATACATCTTCAACACCGCCAAAATAAAATTTTATTTTACAGTGAGACAATTTATATTTTTATCGATATTGTTATGATTACATAGTAGACCTTGTTATTACAATTTGTACAGTGGACTCGTTAAGTGACATAGCGTGATCAAGTTGTGGTGGCGTCAGTCGTGTACGTGGTGGAGCAGTTCCTCCTCTTGGTGGCGGGCCAGATCCCAGAGGTTGGTGCCGTGGCGTCTCTTGGGGAACTCACCGCACAACCTCTCGCTGATAATGAGTCGCCCCACGCGACCGATCTCACCCTGGTATTCTGTGTCTCCCGTCTGGACCTTCACTAAGGTGCGCAGTTTTTCTGAAACATACGACACCTCGTTAAGGTTCAGTCATCAAAAATTGCACCTTCGTTAGCCTGGACCTTCACCTTCACCTCGCTGAGGTTTAGTAGTCAACGATTTCATCTTTGTCCATCTGTAATTTTTTCCTAGCTTTGTTAAGTATCTGAATAGCAATATAATTACATGTGGGTCTAAGGCTACCATTATTAAAAACGCTTGTCCTATAATTATAACTAAATATGAAATTAATGTCATTGGACTTGGAAGGCTGGTTCTATACTCACCACCAGGTCTGAGACTGTTGTCAGGGTTGGAATACTGGTTCCCTACTCACCACCAGGTTTGAGACTGTTGTCAGGGTTGGAATACTGGTTCCCTACTGACCACCAGGTCCGAGATTGTTGTCAGGGTTGGTATACTGGTTCCCTACTCACCACCAGGTCTGAGACTGTTGTCAGGGTTGGAATACTGGTTCCCTACTGACCACCAGGTTTGAGACTGTTGTCAGGGTTGGAATACTGGTTCCCTACTGACCACCAGGTCCGAGATTGTTGTCAGGGTTGGTATACTGGTTCCCTACTCACCATCAGGTCTGAGACTGTTGTCAGGGTTGGAATACTGGTTCCCTACTGACTACCAGGTCCGAGATTGTTGTCAGGGTTGGTATACTGGTTCCCTACTCACCACCAGGTCTGAGACTGTTGTCAGGGTTGGAATACTG
>CABFWO010004043.1:0-13573 GCA_902155825.1 Timema genevievae
TAATAAAAAGAAAAGAAAAAATTACATCAGGGCTACAAATTGTTAATTTATTAAGTGCCTTTTCCTATAATTCGTTGGTAGTCTCGTGGCAGTATATTACGGGCACGCGAAGTCAACTTTTTTAAGTTGAAAAAAAATATATATATATAAGAAATACTTTATTGACCCTAAAATCGGTCTTTATAAAATCTTAATCAGGTATATAATTGTAACTAAATAATATGTAACAAATATTGTACCCTTGAGGATTGCATGTAGTATTGAAATAGTTTATAATCTCTGCAACGATAACCAGAAAAAGGCGCTAATGGAAAGAAAAAAACACATGAAAATTGCTCACAGAACCTGTCAGTCATATATGCGCATATGAAAAATTCCCAAAATTCTGGGCCCGCAGAGGTTAGGTTAGTAAACTTGACAACTCTTATGATCGTAAGAGAATAGAAAGGAACAGGATTAATCTTATATTTATTAAGGTTCGACTTAGTGCTGTATAATCATTATCTTTGTACATATTTATAAGAGATGAGTTCTATGTGTGGGTTTTTATCGCTTCTGGTTTTTTTCATGGATTTTGCTGTAACTGATGGTGCTCTTAACTGCTTAACTTAAATATGTTAGTTAAAAATAGATGGACTTTGACTCTAATAATAAAAATGTAACTCTAAACCCGAATGGCTGACGAAATTAATGAAGTAGTGAAATCTAATATAGCTTCTTTTATAATCGAATCTTACTGCTCGTTCAGGTTATATGCCTATTTACTAACTACACTAGTAGTTTTAGGTATGTGGAAGATTATATTTTAGAGGAAGTGTACCTGCATTTGTGTGAAGAAAGAGTATTAAACCATTTTGTGAAAAAAAAACCTCGGTACACCCTACCGAGATTCGAACCTCGATCTTCCTGTCATCCGCAGTCTAGTCCACCGCAAGAGTGACGCCTTAGACCATGCAGCCACCAAAGCCGGTTTTGATACATTTTACTATTCCTAAACAATCATTGGTGTACTAAGTCAAAGACCCTGGGTTCGATTCCCATGTCCAGGTGTTATTTTTAAATTTAAAGAATATATATTTGATTACTCTCAAAGTGGGTTTAATTTCAGATATAGATTTTTTTTTTCCCTTTCAAAGGGATCATAATTTTAGGGTGCAGCTTATATTCAGGTCAATACGGTACTCTCTTAAATGATTTACTTTTACATCCATTACTGTTTCCATCCTTGTCCTGAGTAAATTTTTTATTCAAGCCAATATATTTTCCACTACCGGCTTGCTAGGCCTGTCGTAGCTTCATATGTCTTATAATCTAACTCAAAACTAGGACAGTCACATCATCCAGTCCCCGGTCGTTAATTCGTCACTGTAACAGGGGATAAATTTTTCAACTTTCTGAATAAATTTTCTTTTTATACATATTTTTTTTTCTTTTACACAATTTTAAAATAAAGGCTGAACATTTTCTGGAGCAGCACCCCCCACTAATTTTAGCCACTGAATATAAGTGTATATCCTTTAATGTAAATGTTTCTTCAGGCAAGTTAGATATTATACTTTAATGCTTTCAAACAATAAAACCTATATTCATCAGAGACAAGGCTTTCACATAGGAACATGAAAAGAAACCGTTAAAGCTGTCCCCGCACAATGAAGCACACCATAAACGTGAGCGTAACGCTTTTGTCATTGGCAAAGGGTATGCTTATGTCCTTCCAGTATAAAATTTTAATCACTGGTGGGTAGATGGAAGCGCTATCTAAAAAAATTGAACTCCAAGTTAAAGAGAGAAAGATATAGTGACGATTGCATCGTTATTTGCTATGGATAAAATGACTCAATCGACGGTTACCTCCAGTGAATGTGGTATATGAACGTGCCCTCCATTTATTCTGTAAGGTATTAAACGTACCTTGCATTACTCCCCTATGGCTAAGCTTATAAGATAGGATCATAGTGTAAACCATAAAGGTAAGTCTACTATCACCTAAAAAAATCGAACATTGTGTCCAATAATCATTAAAATTCTGTAGACACCAATATCATGTCACGTGAGTGGGTGACATCCGGTGGCCGCAAACCACGATGAGCATCGGACTGGCAAAATCTCATAGGTAGACCTAGGAAAAGACAGATAGATGGGCAGCCCAAGGACCTTGACCACATACAGAGCTGAAGTCATGTAAGAAAATATAACAAAAAGTACTGCAGGCATAGTTTAATGACGCCACGTAGTCTAAAGGAAATAATCGTGTGCAAGGAGAAATTCTTAGCCTATCCCTCAGAACACTCAAATTAATATGTGTGTTGTCGTTGTTCTTCAAGAAAATGTATTTATTTATTCACCTTAGACAACAAAACTCGGTAGTGAGGGATTGTTGTATGGACGAAATTATGCTTTGTTTGTAACCTAGGATTCTAAATATTTCTACTATTGATTGTGTTATATTTTTATAAAGGTAGCTTGTTTTCAATTGTGATTTTTACATTCTCAGAAAGATGAATGCCGTTCAGAAAATTCTATCAAAAGTGATTAATTTTAAACAACTGACTACTTCGGCTTCAAAATTTGAATCATATGATCCAAGGGTAGTTGCTGAAGGAAAAGGTAAGTTATTGCCATTAAAAAAAATCAAAATGTATACAGGTCATAAAGAAGAAATTTAATGTTGTTTGGGAATATTGTGGGCTAGTATCGAAGTAAATTATAATTTTACTATGTTAATTTTTTAATAATCCTTAAGATGATAAACTTTTTAATTTTAGGCCTATATTATTGGGAATTGTGTCTAAATATTGTAGATGAGTGTGTTAAAAAGAGTAAATTAAAGAATTTTAGGAATAAAAGAGCATATTGTATGATGCGGTGTATGGATATTGTTGAAGTGAAGGGAGTATGTAAGAATAGGGAGGTGTGGAGAAAGTTAGTGAGGATGGATTAAGTACGAAGTTTTTTTATTTATACTCACAGTTTCTTGACTACCTCGCAAGGGAATGGTGTGATTAGCTATATTTATATAAAATTGTCGGCATTCTTAATTATGATCTAGGTTTGAGAGCCTAATTAATAAATATTCAATAAGTTTCTTAAACATTAATTTAAGTACAGAAAATAGTTTTTTTCAATTTAACCAAATATATATGTTAATAAGTAGTAACAAATATGCACTTTTTTCCTATGTTGATCTAAATTTCCAAAATACAATCATAATGTTTAAGATATGATTTTGTATTGTAAAGAAACTAAATAATTATCATCCATTGATACAATAATTGTTGCACAATTTATGGTTATATTTTTTCGAAAGTTATATACGTGCTTTTTTTAAATAGTTCATAAAACATACAAATGTTATACTTATTTAAATGAATTGAATATAGTTTATATCCATAGGCCATAACTTAAGTATCTAGATGAGATCCTAGAGCTTTCGAACAATTATTGCTCATGGTTTAAAAATAAATGTTAGACGTTATCAGGGCGTGTGACACAAATGAGTTAAAACTCTGTTTAATGATTGCAGCGTCCACGGCGAAAAAGTGGAAGTTCATCTTCTTCTTGGTGTGTTTGCCGGTCGTGGGGGCAGCGTCATTTAATGCCTACTGGTTGACCACCACAACTAAGCATGAAAGGCCCAAGTTTATCAAATACGAGCATTTGAGAATCAGAAACAAGGTAAACCATTATAACAAAGTATTTAAAATATTGTTGACGTATTGTATGCTAGATAAAAATATACGTTGTTACAATAAAGTATGCTTAAAATAAATAGTTTAATCAATTGCACGTGTACAAAGACGTCAGTCTAGTCGATTTTACATTTGACTGGGCAAAGCTAATAGTGGATAATGAATAGCGCAGGCCTACAGTATACAATTTGGGAAGAGAAAAACGTTAAACTTAGCGATTAAATAAATTTACTATATTTTATCATAGAAATTAACCTAACTTTTTTGCTTTACTAAATAAAGTACCGGTATTTAAAAAAAATACTTTGCCTAAAGGTTCACTCCAAAAGCCAAATTCATTAGAGTATCTTTTGAAACATAAAGTAGAGCTAATTTATTGGTGCCACTATTATTGAATCAAAGTTTATTTATATTTGGTCTTGATTGTAGTATGTTTATAGATATTATGGTATACCTAAATTTAGAACATAATCTAAAATGTAATAGGTCTCCTTTATTTTCATTCATGTTTGTAATTGTTGTCATTGACACTAAATCAAATGAAATAATTTAGTAACGAATAAGCATGTCTACCCCAAGGTATTTTAAACATGAACAGAAGATATTTCCATGTACCTTATATACTGGCGTTAAATAGGACTAGAGCCTCTTCTTACATTCTCATTATCTGATAAGTCTCAATTCCAAGGTTGTCTATACACAAGTCCATGCATAATAAATAAAAAGTATAAGTTAAATCAACTTGGTGAATCGTCAACCATAATATTTACTATGAATCTATTATGAACTCTGTTTTAACTCCTTGATAGTTTATGTGCTATACACAATTCAATTTTAGATACACATTATGCCTGACTAGGTTTTTCCAAAGAACGACGAGGTTGGTTCTCAAATCCCAAATGTATGTAATGAGTTGTTTTGTAATTTAAGTAATTATTTACTCTCTTTCCACGGATGTGTGAGTACATATATTTTATATCCTAGTCCTACATTCCTCAGCTATACTTCCACTATACTAGATATGTGGATAGCCAGGTAACTACTACGTTTAATGCTAGTACAGAATATCAGCACCAAACATGAGGGTGAGTTTTAAAAGAAAAAAAGAAAAACACTCACCTGGAAATAATATTGAAATGTAGGTATGGATAAACATTCCCCAATTGCGCTTGTAAGAGTCCAACTCCTAACAATTTTTACCATAATCATTTTTTAACTTGTTTCTAAATGATTAAAAATATATTTAGTTTAAAAAAATAATAATTGAATTCGTGATTGAAAAAAGCTTTATATTAATGTACAGCGATCCCCGGTCATAATGGAGGTCTGTGGGTTAGGAATCCAACCTGCGTTATAAGATAATCAGGCTATAACCGATTACTTTACTACCCAAATTATTTATTTTGTAGCATTGCTAAGATAAGAAATACCACGACATCATTCAAACTAAGGTTGGAATGTTTAGTTATTTCTAAGGATATTATCAAACCCTGACTTTCATAGAAAAAGAGGGCTAGAAGACGAAACAATTACGTGTCCAGAGTACTCAAAATAAGCATTAATTACTTTATCCATTAAATATCATTTTTATTTTCCCAGTGAGGGTAGTTCCAAAGGGTTTACGAGAGACCCGTGCTTGCTGTATATTTTACTTTAGGGGTAAAGCCTCCTGCAGTGCGAGGGTTACAGCAGCAGTTCACATACTTTCCTCAAAATTCCATGCAAAGGCACTTGGATAAAGAAAGACTTGCGGTTTAACTAAATCTGTATTAGCTATAGCCGGGGAGAAGTGTAATTTATAAATACGTTGTTAAGGAACTATGGAACATCTCGGTTTACAATAAATTAGATTAATATCAAACATATTACCTTGCTTGATTTCAATATGGTTAAGGTTTTAATAATGAACCAAAATCCAATCAGTTAAGTCAAGATTTATTATTCCACTACACTATAGCGGAATCAAGAATGGTACAAACATTGTTTCCTTTTAATACAAAGGATTCATCATTTTCCAATAAGACAAAATTAAAATCCATTGTTTTTACTACAACATATAGAGTGGGAATTATAAATTGTTTTTCATCCCCAGCGTTTTCCTTGGGGCGATGGTGACAAAACTTTTTTTCACAATCCAAAAGTGAACGCTCTCAGTGACGGCTACGAAGAAGATGAGCATGAAGAGCTCAAGAAACCTAAACCTCCTAGGAGGGCAGATATATAAAAGAAAGAATAAAGTGCATAGCAAAGACTGAATCACACATTTAGGTTTATTTAATAAACTGAAGTATTATTAATAACAAATACTGTACCCTTTATTGATGGAGGAGTTTAAGTTAATTGTTGTATTATTTTCTATTAGTTTTTAATTGAATTTTCAAAATATTGTGTGATATATATTTTGCAACAGATAAAAATAAATTATGGAGAAATATATATTTTTATAAGAAAAAGATAAACCTATTAATTTGTGTGTATATATATATATATATATAATGAAGCCAATTTTAAAATTTTATTTTGACGCCTTTAACAACTAACACACATATTGAACTTTAGCAAAAATATATTTAGTTAAGTATATCAGTTGAGATTTGATTGTTCAATAACAATCATTGTGATTGTAAGTTGGAAAAATCTTAATTTGAATTTGATTGTGAAAATATAATATAATTTAATTGATTTATTTTACAAACTGAATTGAGAACATTTAATCTAAATAAATCCAGTGCCAGTAATTTAAAGTGTGAATTGTGGCGTTCTTTTCATTTTAAAATTTATATTGTGTGCTCTTTCTTTATGTCTTTCTATTCTTTTCTCCTGGACCTTCTTCCCTTTAATAACAAAACATAACGTAATTTTAAAAAAAACTTTACAGATATATTTTATATTCACATCAAATATCACTAAATAAGTATACATTTACTGTGTTTGGCTCTTTAAGTTATATTTTCATTTTACGTGCCAATTACAAACCTCCTAGCAATAGAATACATTTTACAAGTAATAATTATATTAGAGTAAATCTTGTTATATTTTAAACTGTTAGTAGTAAATAAACTTATTAAAAATTACAATGATATATTTATAACAAATATTTTTATTTCTTGCCGCTTTCTTTTTTTGTATTCTTGAATGTTTACGCAAGCCCAGTGGTTCTAAAAAGGTGTAATTGTTTGAACCCTTTACACACATAAAACAGATATTATGGAACCCCAAAAAGATTTGATTATCTGAGTTCTATCTACCTATATTATACGCATTAGAACTCACTTTATTCTTACCTACCATTATACATATAATTATATATTCATATAGCCAACGTTTGAAACTAAAGTACTATTGACTGAGTAAATTTTAAAGAGATATAGAACTATCTAAAACTATCCAAACATTAGTTATTAGTACTAACTACTTGTTTTATTATAGTTAATATTTAAGTATATTGATTTAAAACATTTTTGCTATATATTAAAACAAACTACAATTACAGGCTAAAATTTTGATGTTGGTGTTCTTGATAATTTTATAACATTCAAAAAGGATTTATATGATAATATAAATCGAATTATAATATATATCTAATATTGTTTAAAATGACATATTTGATTTAATAATGATTTTTAAAATGCATTTGCCTTGAAAAAACTACTTTTTAATTGAAATATTTTAATTTGACAAGAAGCTAACCTCATCAAAATAGTTTTTGTTTTGGGACTTCAGCTTACAGTATGAAATTACTGTGGGAAACAATTGAATGTTGACATTGTTCTCAGTATTTGGTTAGGTTTGTATATTTCTGACTAATGTGTGATTTTTAGATTGTTTGTACAAAAATATTGATAAATGCTTGAATAATTTGTTACAATTGTGAATTTTTTCAACTCTTCTTGTTATCTCAAGGTTTAAGTATTTATTATTAAGTTGTTTATAGGTGCCCATCTTGAGCTTCTTGTAACTTGAATGGCCATTTTAACCTAGGATTTCTCTATGCCCGTATTCATACATTTGTGTTGCGTCATCTACTAACCGAGTTTTTTGATTAATTGAAACATTAAAACTAATTAATTAAGTAATCTTACTATTAAAATATTTTCAACATATCAATTAATAGGCCCTTAGCATTTTTTTTATAATGGCTTTGAATAGTAAACATTTCAGCCATATATGAAAACATCTTGCCTCATAAAGTTTTAGAAATAGTTTTCTTAGTTTTTAAGTGCATTTTAGATTAACTTGTACGTTTATGCTCTGTTAAAAATATATTTTCTTGTAGGTTAGACCTAATAGATGTATACAACTTAATATAAATTAACTGCAAATATTGAAACATCCTTTTTTAATTTATAGAGGTCTGGAGGATCAGTTTTTAAAACGTGGCTAAAAATGTTTCCAAATTGTATACCTCCCATGAACAATTATTACTCTTAGCACATTTTTTTTCTAGTTTCCTCTTAGCTTATTGGCATTTATTTAATTTTGTGTTTCTTGTGTTGTTACACATTTTTAGACGTTTACTTTCACTCATGGCAATTATTTTCATACTGTGGTCTTTCTTCAAGAAAGAGGTTTTGAACTCTACACCGTTATGGATTCAAATAACTGGGTAGAAAAAAAAATGTTCAAGAGTATCAATCGGCTTATAGCACCTAAGTTATTATATTTAATTCATTTAACATTTTCCAATATAGTAGATTAACTTTTCAACAACCGAGTTTACAGTTAATAGGGCCTTAAAAGGTTGAAAAGTAAGTCACAAAACACAAGGATTCACAGCCAAGTTAAAAAGGTCTCATTTCTGGCTTAAAATTCAAGTTTGTAGGCCTACATAGCCAACAATTAAATAAGCTTAATGAATAGGGGTTATGTATTTCTAAATAATTACAATGTGCTATGTGAGTTTTGATCAACAAACATAAAAAAATAATCAAGTTGATAGATGATTAATTAATTACCTGATAAAGATATTTTCTTCATAACACTATTTGCTTTTTGTTAGGCCTACACTAACCATTTATAGGTTTTAGCCGCTGAAGAGGTGGTAAGTGAAAGTTAGCATGTATCAATTCTCCAAACTATATTATCTGCCGTAACAAATGTTGAATTGTTGCCAATTTTGGCAGTCAAAACTTTATCAACAAACAATTTGTTGTCAACCTCGGTGGTCTTTGATGTAAAGTGCTCGCCTCATGACCTGATGTTTGTGGGTTCAAACCCAGCCGGGATTTTTCTTGAGCGATAAAAATCTATAGCACAACTTCTTTTGGAGGGAAAGTAAAAACCGTCGGTCCCGTGTCGATTGTGACATGTAAAAGAACCCTGGAAGGTATGTGGAAATACTTTTCTCTGATAAAATTGGTAGGTTCTTTCACTATCGCTCGTAGAAATTCTCGTGTGCCGGTAAAATAAGTCCGTTCAAAAAGTGCACGATAAATACCTACCTCACATTAATGGGAGAAAAAAAATATCAAGACATTCATTTAAGTGTTCATTTAAAGGTTGTTGAGTTTGTCCTATAATTATAATATAAATGAACCACCAATAATCAGAATTAAAGCTCCAAAACAAATTATAATTCAAAATTTTGAATTATACACATTTTTCTTTGTTACATAAAGCAGAATAAACCACAAAGAGGAACACAATAATTGCAATCGAGATGGAAACAAATTGAGGCGGACAAGAGCAGGGGCAATTATAATACTAGTGATACCCGCCTAGCTGGTGTAGTTAGTTAACGCGCTAGTATTGTGTTGAGCTAGACTTCCAAGGACAGGGAGATTGAGGTTCATATCTCGGACGGGTGAACTGGGGGTGGTTTTTCTCTAAATGGTTTTCCACTCTGCCTCCATGCAAATGTGGGTTCATGTCCTCTAAAATCTAACCTTTCTAATTCCTAACCTGAACAGATAGTAAGACGCGGTGCTATATTTAATTTAATTTAATTTAAACACTAGTGATCAAGAAACAAAGCACTAGAGCGGTGGCTCACAGTGGTCTTTTATCAAAAACTGCGTGAAAGCGATCTCAAGAATCGATTCCTACTTCTCTGCTTGAGTTCTATCCAAATTTCGTGGTAAAAATGCGTGTCATAGAACTCCCGCCTCCCCATGTTAAATATTTCACGTGACTTTTGTTTTCCACCAAAGGACCGGAGGTAGTACCAAAGATGGAGTGAGATGGCCGGTTCGGATGTCTATAGAGAGGCACTGCATCTCAAGTGGGAACCCGAGGAAGACCACGAAGAGACAATCTGCGAGGGTCGACGACAACTGTATAATCTTTCCGAACAACCATGTTGTGCCCATGGGGGATCCGGTGGCCCTTGCCCCAGGAGCCGAGGGGTCCTCCCAGTACCAATACCAGTCCCAGGACCTCCTGGGTATACAAATGTCGGAGGAGGTTGTATACGAGACGTGGGACAACGGTGAGGTGGTCGCAGACGTTGTCGGGTGAGTCGGCTTTGCTCTTTGTTATTTTTTTATATGTTATCGCTGTATGGTTGCTGCTTACCCTCTGGCCGAAACAATTTGTCTGTTGTGAATCTATATTAGATTTGAAAAGATTTTAAGGCACTATACCTATTCAATTTTGAATAAATTTGTAATAGTAAGTGAAATCGAGGATTTGGTTCAAATTTGAAAATCTTGGATTAATTAAGGGTTAAAAGATTTGTTTATCTTAATTTAATTACAGAGAAGAAGTTGTCGGGGAACAGGAGCTTCTTTACAAAGAGGAGGATCCAGAGATTCCTCTCCCTCAGAACCAGGACTCTTACACATTGATGCGGCCCTATCCCTGCGACTTCTGCAGCCGCCGTTTCCGCAAGAAGGCCAACCTGATGAACCACATGGTGTCACACCAGACGGACCGACCGCACGGCTGCAACCTCTGCGGCGCCCGGTACCGACGCAAGTGCGACCTCATCAACCACATGAAGATCCACGCGTACGCGCCCGGGCTGGCGGGTGCCAGCGACGACGACGATGACATTCCGTCAAACCATTCCCGGGAGAATGCCCACCTCACCATCAAAGGGCGGCGCAAGAAGGCGCAGTCCAGCGCACCAAAGAAGAGGCGGAGTATCTCCTCAAACACCCAAAGCAGCAGGGAGATAGAATTTGACGAGCTGTCCTTCTATAAAGATGGGAAACCTTACAGCTCTTCTCGTAAAAAAAACACAAACATTTATCTTGACGACGGGGTACACTTACCGCCCTCGTCTGTCGGAGGAGATAGCGAGAAGCACGCGGAACCTCCTGTCCCGAAATGGCCGGTCACTGACGAGACCCGCCCTTATGTGTGCCAACACTGCGGGGTTGGCTTCGCCCGGGAGAAAGCCCTAGCGTCTCACGCTCGTATCCATGCCGGGGACAGCCCGTTTGAGTGTAACACCTGTGGGGAGATGTTCTGGGACGTAACCCTGCTTAGAGACCATGCCAGGAACAAGCACGGTAACGCTGTTGCCAAATATAACAATGACGGTTCTTATGTGCCAGACAATAGCTACAGAGACTTTCGCTGTGAGATTTGTGAGCTTAGCTTTGATACACAGGAACATCTTAAGCGCCATCGCAAGTAAGTGACAAAGTGGTAATATTAGGTCTTTGAGCTCAAGTTTTCTATTGGATCATATCAGAGCCAACATTGAGTTGATTAAATTTATAATATTTAAACCTTTATTTGAATGATAAAATTATCATAGGGATGGTAGTATCCTTAAAGATTTTCGAGATTCGGGAATTTGAGAAAAATTTCAGGTTTGAGACTCGAACTCTTAAAACAAAAATTGTTTACAATTTTTCTTGTGAAATTAGTTTTATAGTTTTAATACTGCTTATTGGTGGTTCTTAACAAATTATAATTGTTATAGAATGAGCTCAACAACCAGACCCCAGACCAGTAATTTATCACTTAAATGAATGTAGGAATGTTATAATGAATGGATTATAAGAAAGAATGTTAACATTTTGTTACTATTTTTATTTTATATTATATTTTCTCTTATGTTCAATTTCTTTTACCAAGATTTGTATTCGTAAAATAGGGGCGGGCAGTGACCCAACTATAAATTATTATTTAATTTTAAAAAAGAAGTTTTAAAATGAATATACCCAAAGTCTCATGTATTTAAAATAAAACATATTTGAAATTACAATAGTGGGAATAATCTTACAATGAAAATAGCTAGAGTTGGATTGAATCAACTATTTTACAAATCCGAATCTTAATTCAATCCTAAAATTTCAAATTTGAATCTGAATCTTTGAAAAAAAAATCATTAATATAACATAATAATATAAAATATAAATAGTAACCAACTGGTTAAAATCCATTCATCTTAACATTCATACATTTAGTTAAGTGTTAAATTTATGGTCTGGGGTCAGGTTGTTGAGATTTTTCTTTAGTTGTGTTGGGAACCCTCTTAGGTGACCACATATTCTTAACACGTCACTCACGTGTTGGACTGGACTGTCGAAGATGGGGAGATCGGGGTTTAATCCTGGTCGAGTATACTGGGGGTAGTTTTATTCCTAAATGGTTTTCCACTCTCTTTCCACGCAAATGCGGGCTTCCTAAGAATACAACCTTCCTAATCCTTAATCCATTAGTTTAATTAGTACATAGGCGTTTAACCCAAACGGGTGGCAAGATGCGCCGCAAAATAAAAAAGTTGTGTTGAGCCTGAACCACCAATAATCAGTACAGTATTAGATCTCCAAAACAAAGTCAAACTCAAAATTTAAATTAATTTTTTTTTAAATCTGATAGCTTCTCTAATCCTCGAATCTTTAATATCTCGAAGGATTCGTAGGTTTTGAGGATCCGAAGGCCCCGTCCCTATTTTCTTGTTTTTATGTTTGTGTCAGGTCCCACATAAAAGTGGAGCCGCCCGCTAACGAACTCATGTGCCAGCTTTGTGGAGAGACGTTCCCTGACCAGGCCGAGTTGGCCCTTCACACAGACTGCCACGCCCGCTACCAACCCCATCGGTGCATGCTCTGCGGCCACTGCTTCGAGGACGCCGCTTCCGTGGCCACTCATGTGCGGCGCCGCCACGGGAAGAACGTCCCTGACAACACTTGCTCCTTGTGCGGTAAGACCTGCAAGGACAGGCGCTCGCTTCAAAAGCACTCGTGGGTGCACTCGGCCGAGAGGAGCTTTCCATGCCACAAGTGCAGCAAGCGTATTCCACAGCAGAGCGCGTCTTAAGAGGTTCGTTTTTTAACTAACTAACATCAGCTTTGGTGGTCACATGATTTGAGGTGTCACTCACAACAGACCGAACTGCCGATAATAGGGAGATGGTGAATTTTACTTAAGTGGTTTTTTACTCTCTCAACCCAAATTTGGATACATTTCTTCTAAATTTAGCCTTCTTAAGCCCTAACACATATCGGTGATTATTACATGCATATAACGCAATGTGTAGTTAGACACACTGACAAAAAAAAACAAGTTAATTCTGTAAAAACATAAGAATATTCTGCTTACACACTTTTTTAAGTGTGTTTTTTTTCTACAAATTTCTTCAAATTTTGAATTAATTTTTTTCAAAATTACTTATGGGTTTTTAAAAATTACAACACACTAAAAAAAAATTTCTTGCTTCCCCTTGTCACACATTGTCACAATTTTGTGAACCCTCTTTCTAATATTATGTCACAATATAATTCTCTTCTCCCCCTCTTCTAGTTAAACAGTATTTTTAATTATAGGGCCTATACAACCCTTTTATTGAAACGTGTTCACCAAGCTCGACGATTAAAATTGATTATTCTTTGTTTATGTATGCACCCAGTCGGGCTTATTGACACAGGATGCTACCCAATACGCTCAATTGTAATGTTGACATCACACATCTGTCTTCCCCCCCACCC
>CABFWO010004043.1:14554-43000 GCA_902155825.1 Timema genevievae
CCCCCCCCCCCCCCCAAAAAAAACCGCATTATAAACCGAGTGAGCTGGGCTTTTTTTTTTCCTTCAAAATAACGGTGTTTTTTCCATACTTTTCTCAGACACATGGTGTCCCACCGAGACAAGGCGGTGTCCTGCAACGAGTGCGGGGAGGAGTTCCCCGACGGCCGAGCGTTGATAAACCACCGCCACAGTCACAACAAGGACCTGACCGCCCGCCAGTTCTCCTGCGTGGAGTGCGGCAAGACGTTTGGTTCCCGCAGCTCCCAGCAGATACACGCCCGTATACACACGGGGGAGCGCCCGTACGGCTGCCGCTTCTGCTGGAAGGCTTTTGCGGACGGCGGGACGCTCAGGAAGCACGAGCGCATCCATACGGGAGAGAAGCCGTACGCGTGCGTGGTGTGCCCTCGTGCGTTCAACCAGCGCGTGAGTGTTCACAAACAAAAGAGCGTTTTGATTTAATTTATCTACTTTTACTAACTTTAGGTAGAAATTTAAACTTTTTTTTAATTTTTTTTTAAAATAATTAGTATATTTTTAATAACAAGGTTTACTGCTAATTAGGATTTAATAGAGGGTTTTGAGGGCAACTAACAAGAAATGCACTTGTATTAGAGTGCAGATGACATGGGAAAACTAACCCCAATGGCGCCGACAAATATTCGAACCCTGACCTCATCACTGGAAATCCAATCAATCGTGAGCGTGACACTTTATAATGTATGACCAGCAGTGCCTATTTTTTCTTGGGTAATTTATCAAAAAATACATCTTCACGCTAATGTGGGTGCATATATTCTAAACCTATTTCCTTTTCATTGCCCATTAGATTAAGCTGTTAATAATCTCCTGTGTGTTATTTATACATAATAATATAGAAAAAAAAGTGTGTTGATTTAAAAATAAAAATTGAAATAAAAGTATTTCAATAAGATCTTTATGACTAGACACACTGATTCATGGTAAATAAAATGAACGAATTTGGATAAATAAAAAGTAGGTAAATAAAAGATTTACGTTTTACTAAACAAATCAACTTTCATTCCAGTGATATTGTACAAAAAATAGGTAAATAAAATATTTACTTTTTACTAAACAAATCAACTTTCATTCCAGTGATATTGTACAAAAAATAGAAAAATTACAGTCTTACTACAATATGTTAATAAATTATTTTATATTTTTGTCATGTGAGCAATGATTTGTGATATATATATAACCAAAAAAAGACACAAATTTAACACAAATACGTATTTTAAGTTAAATATTTTTATTGGCAAGGCTTTATGGTATCGAATCTGAAATTTTGCTTTCAAAACGAAGTTTAAGTTACATGGCATCTTCTAGTAATGTATTTCTTTTTCAGGTTGTTCTTCGCGAACATATTCGCTCTCACCATTCTGGCCCGGATAAAACGACCAATCATGTCAACGTATATTCTTGCAAAGTGTGTGCCGCGTCGTTCAGTAGGTCTGACGAGTTGTGTGCGCATCTTATACACCACAGTGATGAAAACACCGCAAGACACCGTATGCCAAGTCTCGGGCCCCGCAAGTACAAGCGTCGGCGCAGGCTTATGGCACACGAACTGAACCGTTTCTCAAACTTTGCCGAGAAATACGCCACGAGTGACAGAAGAGACTCAGACTCCGAGTCGGACGAGGATTTGAAGCGGAAAATCACCAAGAAAAAGTACAAAACCAAGTCGAAACCTAGCGCGAGTGATAGTTTGAAGACGGTGGCCAAAGCCCTAAACTCTGTCGCGGAGAAATTTAACCTCATTGTTCATTCAAAGTCCGAATCCGGGAAAGCCAAACAAGAGAGAAAGTCACAAAAGGCTAAGCGCAAGTTGGCCCCCAACAGGAAATTTGCGGGTGTTTCCGGGAACTCCAAATCTAAAGAGGTTGCCAAAAGACCAATTGTTAATTTTAATTCCGGTGGTTTTGTAAAGAGAACTAGACCTCCCACCGAGGGACGAGTCAGGCCGAGGACAAAGAATGTTACTTCGAGCACCCTGGCCGCCCTAAAGGCTGTGAGCACGATCTCCAAGGTAAATCAAGAGCCTGATATGAGCCGAGTACGGCCGAGGACAAAGAATGTGAACTACCATAGCACGCAGATGTCAAAACTCTCCCCTGCAGTGTTCCCAGACGGAAGCCCGGATGAGATATCGAAACCGGAGGACAGTGAGCCAGGTCTCGATCACGCGGCCAAAAGTAACATTGAAAACGGTGTCGAGCATTTGGAGGATTTTGCCGCGTTTGCTAGTTTTACCATAAAAACGGAACCCACCAACAATTTCAGATGTGAAATGTGTAGTAAAACATTTATGAATAGATCTGAATTATTGGTACATGTCCCGATTCACATTTGAGTCTTGCGATTATAAGAACACAGGGGTTTGTTTATTTCTTCAAGTGATATTTTATTTTTGGCTCAACACGGTAAAAAACAAAAATATATCTTGTCAAAAGTTATTTTGCTAAAGGCGTATCCTTAAATCCCTTGAATACGGAAGGAAATTCAAATACCCGAAAAATTTTCCTAGTTGAAATTAACCTTTTTAAATTTAAAATAAACCTTTTTTTTAAGAGCTATGTTTCTATGTAGTGGCTTATTCAAGCTTAATTTTAGGAGGAATTCTATCAGATCCTCGACCTTCAACTTACCACATTAATCATCATTATTGTCAACTGTTTTCAGCCTTTGCCCAGGCCAGTTTAGTAAAGTGCCTCCATCTTCCCTTTTCTTTCCACCAATCTTTTCCTTTATTTTCTTCCATTCTTCTCCTCTCACTTGTACACTTTATCTGTTCCTCCCATCTTTTTCTTGGCCTTCCTTGCGGTCTTTATCTTACATACTTCATTACTATCATTTTTTTAGCATCCTCTCCTTATCCATCCTCATTACATGACCATACTATCTCAGTCTTGCTTCCTCTATTATCTCATGTACTCCAACATCCTCATTACATGACTATACCATCTCAGTCTTGCTTCCTCTACTATATCATGTACTCCAACATCCTCATTACATGCCCATACCATCTCAGTCTTGCTTCCTCTACTATCTCATGTACTCCAACATCCTCATTACATGACCATACCATCTCAGCCTTGCTTCCTCTACTATCTCATGTACTCCAACATCCTCATTACATGTCCATACCATCTCAGCCTTGCTTCCTCTACTATCTCATGTACTCCAACATCCTCATTACATGCCCATACCATCTCAGTCTTGCTTCCTCCAATATCTCATGTACTCCCTGTACCCCTAACTCTTGCCTGTACAACTTCATTTCAATAATTTACCTCAATACTACGGAGTAAAAATGGCACCACATGTTAGTATTAAATTAAACATTGAAAGGAGGATAGAAGGGCATGGCCATCACATTTACCAGGAAACTGTAGGCCTCAAAGTTCACGACTTAAACACATGCAAAGACATAATTATGTAATTTTGGGGGTAAACCAGTTCTCTTCTTCAGCAGAAGAGAGTAAAACACAATCTGGACTCTGGCAGCATGGCTATAGGTTGATCTTGGTCACCTTGATACTGTTGTTGCCTGTTTCAATACTATAGATTAATTTAAATTCAATTTTTAATTATCTCTTTTTAAGAGGTTCACAATCCTAGTTTTAAAAGAGTTACTATTGAACTAAACCTACGTCGAGGGAATGAATGTTAGTTAATTGTAGATTTTCGCAAAGAGGCAGCCATTACCTCTTTGTCCAATAGCAGCAATTTAAAATAATAATGGTTTTTCTCTCTTTTTATTGCAAAAGCCTTATTGTGTTTTATTAATTTTATTTGTTCCTATCCCTCTTTATCGTATCTTCTTCCATTAAAATAACTTTTTTTTTTCCACTTTCTACTTTCTTTGGTAATTTAAGAATTGTTGTCTCAAATTCTAATAGTTGACTTGTAGATATAAATGATTCACCATTAGAAAAAAAAGTGGATTCAATCGATTTCTATTGATTGTGTATTAGTTTGTTCCTCCTCTTGTAAACTATTTGAAAACCCTTGCAGAAAAAAATTAAATTCTCAAAACTTTAAATGGTGAGGAAATGGTTTTTTTGGTTGTTAATGAACAAATCTGTTTATTTTATACAAGATGTAATATTCGTTCTGTCATTTGATGTACACATTTATTTGTATATAAATAGACGTTTATTGTGTTAGGACAAAATTATTACTATTTAAATATTTATAATAATTATTGTAAATATTTCTTAACAATCAAATAGTGTAAACAGAACAGAGTGGTACAATGTCACTTGGTGTGAAAGTCATCCTTAATTTCTATTACACAACAATTGACATAACACGCCTGTTTTTTTTTTTAAATACGAGTACAGTTTTGTGAAGATGATCAATAAACTTTCCCATTTTATTTCTAATTTTCTTGAGTGTGCCGAGTTTTTTTTTTCCTTTTAGTTTTTCAAAAAAGGAATCAAAGTTTTAATATCTTTTTCACTGTGTCAGATTTTGTATGAATTTTAAGACATAACGACCGATATTATTGCAAAAACATGTAGGAGTATGCATGTACTCGATGAGTCGAGTGTCTGTAGCTTACACCTAAGATAGTTACATATTTTGAAAAGTTTTGAGTACTCTGAATTTTCAAACTTTTTTCTCATAAATTCTTGGTTTAATTAAATTACTAGATATAATTTAATACCAAATGGAGGTTCTCATTATTTCCTTGAATCTAATTTTAAATAAAAATGTCCCAATTATATTTAATTTATTAAATAATTAAATTTTTTTGTGATGAATTTTTTCACAAAAATAAATTCTAAAAAAAAATATTATGTTTGTACCTATTTATGGTTTATGCATGAAAGCTATTACAGTAATTCAACTTGAAATATTTCTTTTACAAATAATGCTATATACGTCTCGAATTCGAAAAAAATACTCTTTCTTACAAACTCGACTCACAGTGTAAAATGCATACTCATACACGCTTAATTAAATGTAATTCAACTACCCACACATTGTTAGAATATGTACGTTAACTGTAATTTAACCTTAATTTGCCCTTGAAGGTAGCAAGCAATCTTACCTTGTGTTATTCCACTATATAAGATAGGATAATGTGGGATAATCCATGTAGGAAAAATTGCTACATTTCAGAATAAACAGAGTGTACAAGATTGTGCAGAATTATTAATCATCATCATCATCATCAACTGTTTCAAGCTTGTGGCTGGGTCTGTATAGTAACATGCTTCTATTCTTCCACCACTCTTCCTCCTTTGATTTCTTCCGTTCTTCTCCTCTCACTTGAACACTTTCTGTTATATGCTCCTCTCATCTCTTTCTCAGCTCCCCTTGCGGTCTTTTTTCTACATACCTCATTTACAACATTTTATTCATCTTGAACATAAACCTCTTTGCTTTCTCCTGTTCTTCCTCCACTCCGGCCCAATTCACTCCTCTCCATACTCTGTTGCTCTACCTATCTCTGGGTCTTCCTCTTTCCCTCCTTACCACCACCTCCATTTCGACCATCCTCCTTAGAATCCCCCCCTCCTCCACCCTCTTCACATGTCCATACCACCTTAATCAATCCTTCTCTATCCTATTCTGCAGAGGTTCCTCCTTCACTCTCTCACCATGTTAATCCTTGTCACTCCTAGCAAACTACCCAGAAATTTCATCTTGCAAACAGGTATTAATATTTTGTCATAGTTTTGTAGTCGGGGAACCCGAAGTTAAGCTTTACACATCCTTAATATTTTTGATTGTTTATTTCCTGTTTAAAAATAAAATTATCAACTCAACACACTCTTAATTATTTTCTAAAGATACTGCAGTGAAATTTAGATTTATATTAGAATTTACCTTCAGATAAAACAAACACTATTAAATAATTGTATCCAAGCTAGGAAGAATAAAGTGTAACAATTTTTATGATTTTAAGTTATAATAAACAAATGTTCAATTTTTTATAAAGCAGATTGTGGCAGTAAATATTTTTAGTTGTGAAAAATCTGATCATTTGGTTTATTTTCTTAACATTAATGCAAAGGTATGTATGTAAAACGACACACAAAACAATTTTTTAATATAAGTAATTTTTTATGTTGGTTAAATTCCATTTAAAAATATTAATAAAATACGAAAATATAATCCTAAGACATAACTGAAGTATGCGGTGGCAACTATTTGAAAATGCAGAAAGAGGGTAGTGCAAGGTAGACAAGTATTTTAAACTGCTTCGATATAACTCCAAAATGCTCAACAGTGAGTAATTATTTCCAAACTAGCAAAAAGTTAGTTCAAAGGCTAAGATGTTTATTTGTTTTCATCTTTTCCATAAAAAGTAGCTAACAATTATTATTTACATTTTAAATCTTGCACTTAAGATGGGGTGCTAGTGAGCGTGAGTTTAGGGCAGTCTTTTTGAAGTTTTTTATAGCATAAACATTTATTTGGCCAAAATAAATCAAATATTTCTTCTATAGAAACATAGAGTTTAGTTTTCCGCACATGCTAATCTCAACAGTTTTTGAATATCTGTCAAGGATGTCTTGGAATTTAGTGACAACTTTTTCTCTGCATTTAAAAAGTTTGTCACCAAATGCCGCTATGCTCATGAGAGATATTCAAGAACTCTTGAGATTAACATGTGAAGAAAGCTAAACTCTATGTTTCTATGGAAGAAATATTTGATCTATTTTTGCCAAAAACTGTTTATGCTATAAAAACTGCAAAATTAATGCACTAAACTGGCGCTCACTATCACCCCACCTTAAACCAAACAATAGTGATAAATGACAAAATGTTAAATAGTATATTTCTATAAGGAAAATCTCTTTTCACTTAATGAGGTGATTGTATTATATTTGGACGAAGGTACAGGAAAGGGGGATAGTTAAAGGAACAAACACAATATGGCTTTTACGAAGTTGCATTGCGGGTTTCACTCTCCCTCCCGATGATTTCCGATAGAATGAAACCTAGGTCGGGGGATCGGGTGAGAACGATCTATTTTCTTCAAGAGGCAGCTATTCACTACCATTTTGTCCAGTGGCAGCGATGTAGTGTAAACCGTGTTCTTTTAATTTCAAAAACCATATTGTGTTTGTTCTTTTTATATGTTTTCTATCCACCTTTCCTGTACCTTCTTACAAATATAATGTATATAAAATAAGTAATTAAGGTGTAAACTGAACACATCTAAACAGTCCAGTATTCATGAACAAGTTTTTTTTTTGTGCTGTCACCCTATAAATATACGCTTTCGTGATTTCACTTTTTCTCTTGTCACTTATAAAGTGTTTGCCCTTGAAATCTACCCAATATATCTCTCTTAAACCTCGTGTATTGCAAGCTGCCAAGTATGTACCACTCCACAGACTGTCCTTTCGAACATTTTTTTTTTTTTACTCGATAACCAGTAAACAACCTCCTTTCACCCCTGAAAACTGTTGAATCGCCCCAACCTGACTTAACGCTTACCCAGTTTGAAAAATCATTGCGAACAATTGGCCTGATGATGTCGCTATCTGTACAGACTATATCCTTATCTATTAATTACGATAATTTGTTAAGAATTAGGACGGTTGAATTTAGAGGAAAACCATCCTCGATACACCCGGCCAGGATTCGAATCCCGATCTTCCCGTCTTAGGTACCCCCAGTCTTTTGGGATAGTTACACCTTAGACCAGTGATATTCAACCTAGTTGTTGGTGAACAATGAAAGTTATAGGCTACATACTCTATAATTTACATCTAAAATAAATTGTATCCGAAATAATGCATTAAATAATAAGTTCTAATCCCCACTTCAATGGCCGAACGGCCTGAGGCGTCACTCTTATGTTAGACTCTCCTGCTGATGACTGGAAGATCGGGGTTCAAATCCCAGTCGGGTGTATGGAAGGTGGTTTTTCCTAAATGTTCACCCCTCTCCTTCCATGCAAATGTAGGTAGATTACTTCCCTACCCCATTTGAGTAATTATCTTATATGCGTACACCCTGAACAGTCAATCAAATGCGGTAATAAAATAAGTTTTAAATAAGAAAAAAATATATATAAAATTCTACATACCATCTAAGGTATACTCACATATCTTCCAGGGTTTTTTTACACACCACAATCAACATCGAACCGACAGCTTTACTTCCCCTCAGAAGGAAGTTGTGCTACAGATTTTTATCGCTCAAGAAAAATCTGTTGACCTTGGTTAGGTTTGAACCCATAAACATCGGGTCCTGAGATGAGAACTTTATCCCAAGACCACTAAGGTTGACAGTTTTCCCTTAAGGTTCTTTTAAAATTAATTTATCCGACCAAAATTCACCTGTTCTGATAAACCATTCCAATATGCTGATGTGTAAATGTGTATAACTTATTATGGTAACTGTTGCCGACATTAAAACCCTTTACAAATTAAATTGAGATTCAATTTTTTTTTTAAACTCGCTTTGTTCAAGGTTGTAAATTTTCAGGAGAATTATTTTTTCATAGAAGACCTTGGTTATTTAAAATTATTTATACTCTATTCGACACAAAAATCATAAGGAAAAAAAAAATGAAAAGGGACAGTTATGTCAAAAGTTGCTGTAAAAATAAATTCATGTATTAATTTAAAAAGAACCAATAAGGTCATGTAAAATATATCAAGCTATATAAAACTCAATTTTTTATATTTTTGTAAAAAAAAAAGATTCTCAACTCTCACTTGACATATCTCAGATTTCGACTAGTTCTTCTCTACAGCAAACTAATACCTTGTATGACCGCAATGTTGTATTTAATACATATATAAGGATCATGCCTTTCGAAGGACATCGGACCAATTTGGATAATTTTGATTTGTTAACAGAATTCTGACCTGGATTGTTTACACATGGTCTAAGGCGCTACTTAACTGCCGATGACGGGGAGATCAAGGTTCGAATCTCGATCAGGTGTACTGAGGGGTATTTTTTCCAAAACGCTGTCATTTTTTCCGTGCAAACGCGGGTACACTTCCTATAAATATAATCTTCCTATTTCTTAAAACTATTAGCGTAATTATTACGTAAGACTATAACTCAAATGGGTAGTAAGACGCGGGGGTTAAAAATAAAACCCAGCATAACTTAAAAGCAATTAACTTTTTGGTCATATTTTATTTTTCGATATTAGTTAAAAATCTATTACTATTGTTAACCAATAAAACAATAATTGAGTGTGTCATGTTTGAATTAATTAATAAATAATAGCTGAAATACTCCTTTTTTATGTGTGTATTTTTTCTCGGCACATGCAAATACAATTTTTACAAAAAACATGTTTTGTATACTAAGCAATAGTTGATGTTTGATGTTTATTATTACAAAAAAAACTTGACTTTATATTATAATTACATACTAAGTTGTTATGTTTCCAATGTATTTTTCACCTGTTGTAAATATTATTTTGGCCATGTTTTATAAGTTAATATATGTATATTATTTAGATTGACCAAACTTTTCATTTAATTTTAGTGAGTTCAATTGAATTTTTATGGGTGTGTGAAATACATATTTTAAATTCATAATGAAACGCACCAATCAAATATACTAAATATTCCCAAAACCAAATCAAAGTATTTAAAAAAAAAATATTTAAATATTTTATGATAGCATCAATGGTCTAGTGGTCAAGAGGTCAAGAGTTCCTGGTTACAGATCCAGAAATATCAGGTTCGATCTCTGGCGCTTCCAGATTTTTCTGTGAGGTATTGGGTCTGGAATTAGGTCAACTCAGCCTTGTGAGGACAAATGAGGAAATACCTGAATGAAAAATGAACGGTTAAGTTCTATAAAACTGAGATTAACGGCTGGAGGGTTCGTTTTGCTGATCATATGGTGCCCTTTCTTCACAAAAGTTGGCACTATCATCGCCAACAAATGGCGGCCACTCGGTCGGTATGGACTGCGGACTGATGCCATAGAGTTTTTTTTAATATTATTTTATATGAATGCGTTTTAATATATATACGAAATGTTAAGTTTCCAAAAATTTTAAACTTATTTGGTCGTAATTTAAAAAATTGTGTTACTATTTCAACATGTAATTCAATTAATAAAAATATTTATTATGCGAACATTAGATTATTATAGTACAAAATATTAAAAATCGAGCATTTATATGTCTATTTTAGCTGACAACAATTTTATTGTCAAAGCCAAAAATATTTTTCTAAAGAAAAGTCGAATGTTCAAAGTGAAATTGAAATTTGGAAGCATCGCAAACCCCTATTTATTTTCATTTAACTAAAAGGGAAAGAAAAAGCCTAAATTTGTTTATTGATATATTGTTTGGCTGTGTTTCGAATCATATTTGAGACTCTTTGCTTACTAAATACACAAACTACTGCTCGATCTAAGGTTTCATAAACTACTGGTCGATCAAGGTGTTATACACTAATGCTCAATCCAAGGTTTCATAAACTACTGGTCGATCTAAGGTGTTATACACTACTGCTCAATCCAAGGTTTCATAAACTACTGGTCGATCTAAGGTGTTATACACTACTGCTCAATCCAAGGTTTCATAAATTACTGGTCGATCTAAGGTGTTATACATTACTGCTCAATCCAAGCTGTTATACACTACTGGTCGATTTAAGGGTTTAACACACTACACGGAAATTAATATAACTAATACAGCCAAATTTAGCCAAAATCTAACTGCATGATGAACAGCTGCGACTGTGGCCACAAAGCCGCAAAGGCTTCAGTCTTCTCTTGTCTGGTTTGTTGTTGACAGAAAGGCTTGGGATTCGAATCTCAGCCAAGTGCACTCAGGGTGTTTTCCCTCTAAATTTTAGTTTTCTCACTATCTCACTATTGTAAATAGAGTAGTAATCCTAATCTATTGGTATAAATAAGTGGCTAGCTCGAACAGGTAGTAAGACACGCTAAAAAAAAAATGTTGAACTAACTAATAAGATGCATATACCCGCTTTGATGGTTGTGTGATCTAACGCACTACACTAGTGTTGGACTGGACTGCCTAAAACAGGGAGATCGGGGTTTGATCCTGGTCGGGTGAACTGGGGGGGAGATTCCCAAACTGGTTTTAGACTCTCCCTACACGCAAATGCGGGTGCATTTAATCTAAATTGAGCCTTTTTGATACCTAACCTGTTAGTGTAATTAGTACATAGGCGTACAACCCGAACGATTAGTAAGAAGCAGTGTGAATTAAAAAAGATGCAATTGAATACTATTATGGTGGTTTGATCAATTTTAATTGGCTAATATACAATTTTTAAAAAAAATACTGGATTGCATGTAACTTATTGGAAATAATGAATCCGGTGGTTACTAACCTTTTCTAACTAACAAACCAGCGTGATTATATTGTGTTCCTTACGACGGACCAGCCAGGTGTAAGGATTGAGAGGTAAGCTCAGTTTGATATTTATATAGCAGGCCTGCATGAGGTCACACCTAAGACTTCATATGACATACGTGGATCCGAAGAATATATACTTATTTGACACACGAATTAATTAATGTAACTTCAACATGTATTATTTAAAAAAAAGTATCAGTGAAAATAAGCAATAGTTATTTCTACATTAAAAAAAAAAAGATACTATATACCTACTGATAGATTACTCGATTTTTTTTTAGTACCGCATCTTACTCTCCGTTCAGGTAATACGCCTATGTACTAATAATAACTCTAATGGGTTAGGAATTAGGAAGGTTTAGTTCAGAGTAAAATGCGCCCACATTTGTGTGGAGAGTGGAAAACCATTTAGGGAAAACCACCCTCAGCGTGCCTGACCGGGAACAAACCTTGATCTCTTCGTCTTTGGCAGCCTAGTCCAACGCGAGAGTAGCGTGTTAGACCATGTGGCCACCGAAGCGGGTATTAGTTGATATTAAATGCCTCGTTTTTACCGCAAAAGGTTCGACAACTCTATTTAAGTCATCATTTCTTGAGTTCATCACAATCATACAGCCTAACGAATTAGGAAGGTTACAAATGTGTGATATAAGGCATACTTATATTACACATTAAATTATATCAGAAGAGAGTCTCCAAACAGTAGGTAAGTTTAAGGTTATGTTTTGAATTTTATAAGCCTCCCAACATTTTAGTTCAGATGGTAGAACTAAGGGTCTTGAGTTCGGTTCCTGGCTTGTCCGAGAAAGGTATCATTGTTGAAATGTGTTTTTCCACCTTTACTGAGATGAATTAATGGGTGTGGGCTGGGTGTTATGTCCCGTGTCTGTTCTAGATTCAAGTTGTTTTATAAGTCGTGTGTTGATATAATCAATTGATTTTTTAAAGTAGGCCTACATATAAAATACCTCTATAAAAAAATAGTATTATTCATAAACTACTAGAGAAATAATGAAAAATGATTGTCCCATTGAAATAATACTTTCATTAGGAAACGAAGGGGCTTGAAAACTCACTTATAATATATCCATTCGGGTTTTGAACCATGACTCTTCATAGAATGAATCATGATAATTGAGCCATCATGGTCAAAATTTGTTTTATTTACATTATCTAAAAATTAAAAATAATGATAAAGGTAATTGTTTCTGGGTTTTAGTTTTGCCGCCATTTCGTCTAAGAGTTAATTTAAAACGTTTTAACTAAATATTTATAGTTTGTACATGACCCTCTTACAAATTTATACTCTGAAGATTGTTGCATTTAATAATTCATTTCAAGTGCCACTCGCCAGTGTAAGTAACTTAACTTTAGCGCATGCGTATTTATTGACCAAGAAACGAAAGTTTAATAATACACCAAAATTTTCTCACAAAATGACATAAAAAAAATACCAACCTCTGTTGCGGCTATTATTGACCAGAGATTTTACAATATTAGTGGTGTCATTTAAAAGGTATTGATAATATCTATCAAAAGTGACTTGACGTATGAATCGGACGAATACGTGAAAGTATATTTACCAACTTTTTTCTAGCTGTCAGATATGTCTATTCATTAGAACATTTGTGTATACAAACTTGTATATAAAAGCGTGTTTATTACACAAGGCGCATGCGCTTGATTGTCTTAACGCTCTAAACTTTCAGGATTCACGGGATCTCGTAATTCGTAAATTAAAGACAAATACATAGGACCATAGCCTTTTATTATGGAATATGGCTCACTAATGTTTGTTTATACACTTTTTTTTAAACCAACGTGAAATCATGACGAAACAATTTAAAGTGTGACGTTGAGTAATTTATACAATGATAAGTGCAGGTAAAGTTATTCCAAAAATGTAAGCTAATAATTTTAAATAATTCCACCTTCGTTAGCTAACAATTTTGTCTGGTGTAGAACGCAAACACATGCTGTTGTAAAAACGATGTGATTACATGAACAAAACTGTCAAAGAGCATTATTAATCACACTAAACACTATAGTTTCTGACGGATCAATATTTTTAGTAATATTTACTTTGGTTAATCACCTAGAAAGATAATTCAACTTCAATGCTCAAGAAAATAGCTGGTTCGCATACGCGCCATGTTGATTTACTATCAACACTGAACAAGGTTTAAAGAAAAATAACTCTAACCTACATAAATAATATTTAATGTTGTTTATAACACACTTATCATTCCAAACTTAACCTTATCTTCAATTGACAGATGATTGTTATAGCCTATTAGTTTTTTCTAGGTTGTGTTGGCTTGCAATAATTGTTAAAAAAAACCAGTAATAATATGATTATTATCTAAAACGAATACTAAGTGATGATTGTAATTGTAATTTTTATTTTTGATACCCATTTGAATTATATGCATTTTATCTGTTTTTAAAGTTCACCTATTAGTCAAGTCCTAATCCTGTTTATGCTAATTCAGAGGTTAAACCGGTGCATACATTCTGCATTCTGTCACATAGGTGAGTAAAGGCCTATCTACAGACTTCGTATCCATAAGGTATTTAGTACTCCGTAAGAGATCGACTCCACAATAACAGATTTAATTGTCTATAGAGTCCATATCCTTAATTCCTTAGTCCCTACGACTCCGTAGAAGTTGACTCAACTTTAACTTTATACAGACTGCTAAGGACTACCAATCACACCAAAGTAAGCCTGCGCGCTCATTGAAATAAGAGCACCAATGGCAGCCAAAGCATCTGTTGCGATTGAAACAAATGCAAAATTATAAAAGTATGCTGAGCAGTTACTTAGGTTATAACATTATTCTGCTGCTGCTTCACTGATGACGTCTGATTACGCCTAGATTACCTCTAGATTACCTCTAGAAAATTTCCTTTCAAAGCGTTTTATTGTACCTTGTTTCCAACTTTCTCATTGGCTGGCACAGTCACGTGATTACGGATACGGACTGTGTAGAAGCGATTTCCATTTCTAAGGACCATTAAGGACTTTTGACTATAAGGGTGCAAAGCTTACGGAGCCTGTGCCAGGGCCTTTAATCCAAGAAACTATTACCACTACCATGTTTGGGGACTGTACACTATATTCGTCTCATTCTCGGCCATATTTTCCTAAAAATAACCAAAATAATTATATCAGCCTTATATTTTTCCAAACATAAAACCCTGTAAAGTCTCTTTGAAAAAAAAAATCAAAAATAAGAGGCCTAGGCTATAAGAAAATGTTGCACCCACCTAAACAACGGGGTATCTTTCGGAACATAATATTGATGTCGTGGAAATGACAAGGTTCAGCTAGTTTATTTTCATTATTATGAAACTTTTTTTTTCCTTTCCTGTTATCATAAAAATTTACATTTAAAAAGTGATTTGGGGGATGTGTTGTCAACTTTTGTTAGATATAGTGTTTATTACCTAAAAGGATTTTTTTAGAGCCATGCCTTACTACCCATTAGTGTTATATATACTCTTATATACTAATTACTCTAATGGTTTTAAGGATTAGGAAGATTATATTTTGAGGAAATGTACTCGCATATGCTTGGAGGGAGAGTGGAAAATCATTTAGGGGAAAACCACCCTCGGTACAACCGACCGAGATTCGAATCTCGATCTCCTGTTGTTCTATAAATTTAAAAATAATGCTCATCTTGGATAAATTGAATGAACTCTAAACTAAGTACGTCGGACCTCCATATACCAAAGTCGATGGTTCCATAGAAAAAATTTGACATAGCCTATAGAAACAATATTTTTCTATACATGATACCCGCCTCGGTGGCGTAGTTGGCTAACACGCCAGTCGTGTTGAGCCAGACCACCGAGGACGAGGAGATCGAGGTTCGAATCTCAGCCGGGTTAACTGGGGGTAGTTTTTCCTAAATGGTTTTCCACTCGCCCCCACGCAAATACAGGTTCACTTCCTCTAAATTCAACCTTCCCAATTCCTAATCCATTAATGTAATTAGTACTTAAGCGTATAACCCGAACGGGTAGTAAGACGCGGTGCTAAATAATAATAATAATAATAAAAATTCTATACATGATATTGTGTAGTCTAATGTATTTAGAAATATTTCCTAATCGATGTACTCATTCCACGGTCCTTGTTCTTCAACAACTAAACCTTTCTCACAACAGCAAGAGATTTTCTTTTTGACATCGTAAACACGCACTGTCGATTAGAGAGAAAGAGTTACATAATAGCGAGCATAAGCCGTCGGTTTGAGTTACTGAAACAAACTGAGCTTGATTTATAGAGGAGGAAGGCTACCGAGGAAAGGGGTAAGAGGAGTGTGGAGACAATATCACCCCGCTAGGCGACTCGCTGGCGTCGCGATGACCTTGACCAAACATTTCCTTCTTCCTCTTGTGCGACATCTCCATTCTATTTTTCCTCACTCATTTTTCTTATACCAGCATAATTACGAGGGGAAAATCCCGACTCGTCTTGAAAAAAAAATTGATATATTATATATATATCTAAATATTTTTTTATCTATAGAAATAGTTTTTTTTATGTAATGTCACAGGTATTCACCAAAACTCAATACATAAAGAATTTTGATGTATGGAAGTTCAATATATATGGAGGTCCCAATGTATGTACCAATAATTAAAATATTTCCTCGCATTCATCCTGCATAGAAGATAAACCAATTCTCTCTCTTAAACTCGATGGAAAGGGTGACCTGGCGGTCTAGGGGTAAGGTGTCAGACTTCTGTGCTAGGGAACCAGGGTTCAATCCTCGGTCCTGGCACAGATTTATCTGATTGACAAACCCCTTCCTTCACCTCTGACAAGATGTGTATTAATCACAACTTGTGAATGTGAGGAATGCTAGGCCTCTACCGTGGTTCGGATCCCACGTTAAACTGTAGGTCCTCCATTTATCATCTCACAATCACCCTACCATTACACATTAGCGTAAGTGCGTATAACCCGAACGGAAAGACACAGTGCTAATAATAATATATGGGAAGGTCTACTATAATAATATTACAAGCTTAAGGTACTTTTGTTTTTTAATTCATTTGCTTTCACAGGCGTGATAATGAAGGTCTGCCTTAATAGCCAGACTCCACCAGGGGTGCAGAATATGTTCAGAGATCCAATATTTCCCCAGAACATAAAATTTTCATAAAAAATTTCCCCGAAGACCATAGCGCTCAAAATAAAACATTGTATATTTTAAAGAGGCTGAAGGGAATAAGGATTATTACCCACTACATAGTTTGGAAAATTAAAATTCAAACATATTTTTAATCATAGTTATTTTTATAATACCTACCTTATAAAAAATTTAGTTGTCTTCCAGAAATATCAACCTTCCCATTTACTTGTGTGCATTACATATTGTTATTAATTGTTCATTGATACCAGTAGGTTTACCAATACCAACATTAATTTTACATCTTGAGAGTAAGAGGCAATGGAGTGTAATTCCGGGAGGCCTTGGTTTAATTGTTGATTTTCATAGACTTTTCGTTTTTTTGTAGACTCGTCACTACTACTAAGCGAAAAAATCTGTAGCACAACTTCCTTCGAAGGGGAAGTAAAAGTCATCTGTCCCATGTCGATTGTGGTGTGTAAAAGAACACTGGAAGATATGTGAAAATACCTTTCCTGGCAAAATTGGTTAGCCCTTTTATGTTTGCTCATAGAATTTTAGTGTGGAAGGCAACGAGGAAACACCACACTTCCTTAGCTCCCCTAGAACATGGGGTTTTTACCAGATGATACAAGCAGCGCTAACCAGCCAAACGGCTGAGTGCATGACAAACTCCGTACGGTTATAAATCACATCAAACCAACCTTTTGGTTGTTTACTTAATAAGAAAGAAAATTATTAGTCTCTACGCTACATTATAATATTTGTGATTGTTACAGATTTTATGGCAGGAAATCGCTCTAAACCCCGCGGGGATGAGGATGTTGTGTGTGTTCCTGAAATTGATATTAAACAGGAAGATGAGGTAAGAAAGTACACCTAGAAGTTTTTTTAAACAGAATAATTTTTAATAGAGAATAAATGGCAAACTTTGGTTAGGTTTTATAAATATTAAACTGCTTGAAAAAAAAAAGTATGGGATCTCTTGTATGTAGGTGAGATTAGGGATGTGGTATCAAACTTGTACTCATTAACAGTATCGGAAGAAAAATATCGATACCGTACTAGTGTCGAAAGGAAAGTAGTGATAACAGTAAGTATTGGTCGAAACGCACATAAACTTTTCTGTTTCGTCTTTTTGGGGAACCCTTGAGTTGACCGAGTTTGTCGAGCTCTACATAAGCTTCTTTTGTTTAGTTTGTGGTGACCATGCTCAGTGATAAAGGAAGGGGTAGTAGGATGGTCTCCATTTTCCCCGTCGTTCGGTCAAGCATCGGGCTTTATTGATAAAAAAGATGAAAGAACAGTTATGAATTATGATGAGCTTAAAGAGATTGAATGCTAGAGTTGTTTTTAGCTTGTAATTCAGAAAATGAGTGAGAATTGAGAAATAGTGTTATTTATTTTTCCTACACAGTCCATCTGAGTAACTTAATCACAGCATGAGTGAAAATAAAAAAGTTGTTTCTTTTTATATCGATCTGATATCGGAGTGTAAGTACTAATATCAGTAAAAGTATCGGGGAAAAAAGTACTCGTGTCGAAATGAAAATATCATTATAAGTTAAGTTTTTCACATTCCTAGGTGAGATGTAGCCTTCGACTTTTTCCAAGTGTACATTACAGTGTATCAATCAAGGCTGTGGGGTGCCCTAAGCCTTCAACTCCGTCTTCTTCATAAATGGTTAAAGTACATTAATTAGGAATAGTAAATTTACTGCGATAAAATTCTCCAATACAAATTACTTTATGGGAAACTTCTTTTGCATTGTGAATTTTTATTGAATAAATTTGTCAACCCAAATTACAAATATTGGTTCTAAATACTAAAAAAAAAAAAAGTTTAAAATTAAAACCTATGTATTTAACATGAATTGTTATAATATTATAATATATTTTATTTTGAAGTCAGAGTTGGTACGTTTTTACTGAGACTCCGACCTTCGACTCCACCTAAAATTGCTTCTGACTTTGACTCCACAGCTCTGCTATTTAGTGTAACCTCTTATTTGACCTGCTTTGATGATCACACGGTTTAAGATGTCGGTCTTGCCATGGACTGAATTACTGATGTAGTAGAAGCTAAAATTTGCCAGATGCATTCTATGTTCGATACTCCACATGAAAATTACCACTGTGTTTATTCCATACACTTTCCATGCTAATGTGGGGGAATCTCCATTAAAATTACTTTACTTGTCCATACCCGGTTGTTTAAACTGTTAAATAAGCTTCATTTTTAAATATATAAACTAAAAAAATATATAATGGTTTTTAGGTGTGTGTGGAGGTCATTCTTTAAATGTAAAGTGAAACTTGAAATATGTGAAGGTGACCTGGTGGTCTAGGGGTAAGATGTCGGACTTCTGTGTTGGGGGGTCACGGGGTTCAATCCTCGTTCCCGACACAGATTTATCTGATTGCCCAAACCCCTTCCTTCACCTCTGACAAGACGTGTATTAATCACAACTTGTGAATGTGTGGAATGCCAGTCCTCCACCGTGGTTCGGATCACACGTTAAACTGTAGGTCCTCCATTTCATCTCACAATCACTCTACCATTACACATTAGCGTAAGTGCGTATAACCCGAACGGGTAGTAAGACGCGGTGCTAATAATGAATGAAATATGTGAAGCAAATTCGAAACCAAAGTTGAAGATAAAGTATTTGTTATTTTCACATAACACTACTTTTAATTTTCATATTAACCACTACTTTTTTTTATACATATATATAAATTTATTGTTTTTTTTTTCATATCCTAGGATGATTTAGATGAAGAAAATAATCATCTCAGAATCATTATCACTGATGAGGAAGATTTTACCGACCTGATTAAGTCAGAGCCATCCATGAGCGAGCCATCTGCGGATGAAAAAGATGCCGAGGTATGGTTTGTATATCATGTTGAACTAACATAATATTCTTTGCACTGTAAGCTTAAGTTTTCGTTTTCATTTTGTCTTACTAGCCGTCTTGTCTATCCACATTTTAGCTAATTTACTAATTTGGTAGGTTTGTGCGAGCGGTCATTTTTCACTTCAAGTCAAGTTTGAACAAAAACACTTCTTTTTATTTTTTAGTACCTTAATTATAAACTAGAAATATTTCAAGTTTACTTTATGTTGCAGATCCATTTATAAATCATGATTACAAAGATAAGATTTTTTAGGTTGATTACAATTCTCCCCCCCCCCCCCCCCCCCAGCCACACACCCTCCCCGAGGTTTTTATTTAAAATACAAACCAGGAAAGCCGTGCCGAACTCAACGNCCCCTCCCCCCAAAAAAATCCACACAAAATCTGATTTTTTAAATATCTTTAATGTTATTGTGGAACTTTTTGTTCCCCGACCAGACAAAAGGAAATATCGAGGGACTTTTATTTGCTTTGAAATAATATCTTAAAATTGAATAAAATTAATCACTCTCAGAATTTTCAAGTAAGAATCAAAAATTCATACTACACGAATTTTTCGAGTTATGTAAAAAAAATCTTCAAGTTGAGTTTGAGCAGTTACTAAAACTCTACTTAGAACTCAAATTTTTTTAGTACTCTCACACCACTACTAATTTACGCTGATTTGAGTAGTGATGAGGTAGGCAGAATTTCAAAGAAATGTACCCTCCATTTACCCTGAAAGGTAATAAACTTACCTTGCACGTTTCCACTATGGCGCAGCTTATAAGATTGGGCCATAGTGTTATCTGTCAAGGAGAGACTGATATCGTTCAGGGTAAGCGATGGGTATATACCTGCATTTAGGTGAAAGTCGAGTGGGAATCGATAAAGAAAAAAAACTATTCTGAGTGAACCCAGCCGGGATTTAAAATCAAACCCTCCTGTCACCATCAAACCAAACTATATGAACCTGACATTTAGTCTCCATGCCCACCGATGCAGTTATGTGGCTCTTAACGTGTACCAGTAAAATGGCTCATTCACAGATGAGATATATCCAAAACCACATTATTTTCAAACTGGTTAATTCTTATATCCTGATAGTTTTCCTTGTAGAGTAGAGCCCTGATTCTCTTATCTAAACGGGACCGAAGGGGTGTGGGATAGCCAAAAGTCAGAAAATACGGAAACAAGGAGAGATGCTGGAACGAAACAAATCAAAATTTAATGAAAGTGCAGAATAGATATGAAATAAGGGACTAGTAAACTACTCCAAAGTATAAATAATGCAATAAATTATTAAACTATTATTTTATTCATCTAAACAGAACAGCGGATTTCAAACCAATTAAATGTAATACATATTTGGAAAGATTACACAAGAAAGGTGGCTATGAAACATATAAAAGAGAACGAACAAAATGTGGCTTTTACAGTTGAAAAAAAAGAACACAGTTCACACTTTACACTGCTTCCACTGCCTTTTTTAAGAAAATTGATCGTTACCGCCCAATCTTTCGAACTAGGTTTCATTCTATCTTAACTAATCATGGAGGAGTGCAAAACGCGCAACGCAACTTCCTAAAAGAGGAAACAAAAAAACACAGGAAAAGGTAGAAAAAGGAAATTGGTAAAGGATGATAGGACACATAGGAACATGTAAAAAGGAATAACATTAAGGACAAACACAGGAAAAGGACATTGGAAGGTGAATATATAACATATACAAGGTTTTTTTAAGTAAGGACCGTTTTGCAATAAAATAGGAACTACTTAATATTTTTAGGGAATGTTTTTTTTAATCCGATTCTACATACCTTCAGCAACTTTTCAAGATAGTTTCTGTTTTTATCTAAACATTTGTCTTATTGTGAGAAAAGTTTTTGTAGACCCTCGTCATAGAAGTCTGCCGCCAGTGAGGAAAGTTATTCCTGAACCGTCGTTTTAACTTGAAGGTTCCTCGCCAGCAAGCATTTCCACACTGACGACGAAGTGGAACCATCTGGTTAAGGAATGGCTTTCCTCACTGGCTGCAAATTTTTATGACGAGGCTCTACAAAAACTTATATCATGATACGAAAAATTTTTAAATAACAACAGAGACTATGTTGAAAAGTAGCTGAAAATATGTAGAATTGGATTAAAAAAACTATTAAAAAATATTTGTTAGTTTCTATTTTATTGCAAATGGTCCTCACTTTAAAAAAACACCCCTCGTATAAATATTTGTCCTCCCCTTGGCAAACAAATTTAGTTTATAGTTTAATTCAGCTTTACCCCTTCTTCACTATTAAACTACTCTAACTAACATATTGGGTTTTTTTTTTGTTCAAAGGCTTCTCATGAAGGCTCTCGCTGTTGTCGTCGCCGCCGTAAAAAGTGTACTCTTAATGAAGACCAGCTCCCAGACCCGATAATACGGTCCCGCCGGAAAAGAACCGTCAAACTTGTCCAACTTTACTCTTGTGAAGTATGCTTTGCATCCTTTAAAACCCGCAAGGAATTGAAGGCTCATGAAGTCGAACATGTCGACGAGAGAGTCCCAGACTTTAAAGAGCCGAAACCTCGTTCTCGCAAGAAAAAAAAACCATCCAAGGGCTTGAATCGCAAACTAAAATACTACCCTACTTTCTGCGGGAAGTACCTTACCAACTGTAGGGCGGACTCGCGCCAAGTGTCTAAGAGGAAAGTCGCCATTAATACTAAAACTAAGTCCATAAGTGAGAATTCGAACACTGTCGACGAAACTATTGAATCGGTCATTAGTGACTTTAATCCTAGTGTTGTGTCTGGCACTAAGAAAACTGAACAGGTAAAATCTTTGGTTAGAAGTAAGCGTGTCTCCTCAGTCAGCAATAACTTTGATCGCCATGTTGAGTCCGGCAAAAAAAGACGACGGATGAAATCTTTGCTGAGAAGTAGGCACGTCTCCTCGGTCAGCAATAACTTTGATCTCCGTGTCGAGTCTGTCGCTGAGAAGGCTCAGCAGGTAGAAGCTCCCGTGAGAATAAAGCGTAAGATTGTTCCTAATAGGAAATACGCGAGTGAATGGTATACTACAGATTCCGATTTTGATTTCGACTGTTTAGTGAAAAAAGGAAATGTAGAGACGACATTAGGTGAAATTACATCAAACATGATGGCCATATCTGTCATTACGCCTGATGACGTCCATAAAGGGGAAAGTGTGGCATCTAGGGTGGTTAATAATACGGGAAATTGGACACCCATGGTGATTACAAAGCCGTTAACGATGGCACACAACAAGCATAGAAAACACGGCAGTGCAACACGCGAGAGAGATCCAGAGCCTAAACTTAAGATTCTCGAGTTTAATGAAAAGGACGTGATTCGTACACGTCCAAGGACAAAGAATGTCTACAGGATAAGACCAAGAGCAAACGACGTCTCTCCGGCCTTATTCCCAAATATCCCCCTAGAAAAGACCTTGGTCGCACCGGCGAGTGCGGCAGTAAAAGAAAAACCCGGTCACGTGTGTGATATGTGCAGTAAAACATTTTTCAGTAGAGAAGAATTATTGTCACATGTCATTGTTCATATTTGAGGAAGTATTTCTTAAGGTTTTGACAAGCTCAAGTTTTTTTTCTAATTCGAGTCGATTTTGAGCGAGCTTTTCATCAAATCATTTTTGTTGATCTCGAGCTTGGATTGAATGAATGTATAGTTTTAAAACTTAACTATGTCAACAAAAAAAACAAATATATATTGATATTATTTTAATTTTTTTCAATGAAATAAGAGACATATTTAAAATCAAATTTGTTCCAAGTTTGTTTTTAAGTACCGGTAGTTAAAAAATCAAGCCATAATAAATTATAGAATTGACTTTTAAATATAATGTATTGGTAACAGAAATTTTAATTTTGATACAATTCAACATCGTCTATAAAGTACAGCTGTTCTGACCCACGGTACTTAGAATACACAGTAGGGTCCACGCGTGTCTCCCCCTCCAGTCCCGCCATTTTGACACGTCAATCGATGCCCACTGGCCGCGCTAGTCCATCACTATAACACTGCCCGTTATCTGCATCTCTCCTAACATTTGTTTTAAAGTACATTGGAATTTGATCATAACTTTCGGATTTGACATTGTTTAACCATATCTTAATAATGCTTTTTTATTTAAGTTGGATGGAATGATTAAGCTGTAAAAATGTACAGATTACACTGCCACTGCCACTGTAATAAAAATTACGCGATGAACATATTTAAGGAGTTAAAAGAAAGTTTCACAACATTAATACAAATAAGAAAATTTCTTATGATCATAGATTAAAAACAGACAAAATAATGTAGGCAAGATATAAAATAAAATTTATCATGAAATAATGTAGTATTGGATAAACTCAACGAAATTAACTCTTTGAAGTTAAGCTAGTTTCTTCGATTTCTTCCTACCGCCATCTTACTTCTTACTACCATAGATTGGTCTTTTCTGAGACTTCTTATTCAAAGACTTCATTCTAAATAAAGGTCCGCGTTTGAACATAACATGAAATAGCGAACTCGTTTATGTCGATGTACTTACACTTGAGGATGTTCACTAGGGTTTTCATTACATCATAATCTTTATTCAAATCACCGCCATGAAATGTCCTCCATGTTAAATATAATCTGAACCCACGCACTTGTTGGCTCCATCAGGCCTCCTCTTGATATTGTGGAAAGCCGGTCTATTTGTTTTGTAGGGTAGTGACTTGTTGGATGGCCATATTCATAAGCTGTAACTAGTTTTAACTTTTTCACTCTATAAACAAAATACCCTGCGAGCATCTTTATTTAGTCTGTGTTTCCTCCCGCTACTTGTTCGTGAATATTATTTCTACTTTCTGCCAACTGGGGTTCACTAGTTGATACAAATTCTTCCTCTTCTGGCTGTTCACTTTCAATTTCCTCCTGTACTGTAGATTCTACTTGTGAATTTTCTCGGATATCACAGCTCAGAATTTGAATTACATCGACACTTAATGTGGTTGTGTCTTTACTTGGATAGTTCCCAGTTTTTATTACTACTGATGCACTACGGCTCAAAAGTAAAGTTTTTATTCTTTGGCTCACAGCTGTTGGTAGCGAATGATCATAAAATCTACCAAGGCCTCTAATCAGAAAGAAATAAGACTCAAGGATGTCTTGATTACATCTTGCTGCCATAATATATATGTATCCTTCAGAGTGTAACTCTGTGTAGAACCCTTAAAGACTACGGATAGATATCAGGAAGCCCTTTTGGAAAGGTAATAATTTGTTTCTCCCAATAGATCACATAGATTCGCTCATATCATCAAAAAAGGTTAAGGGCTGCATTCTGCTCATTTAAATTAATCCCATAGGCACTTTTCAACTTATTTGTCGGATGATAAAGTAATCTAGAGTCTAGCACATCAAAGCCATCATTTATAGTATTCAAAAATGTAACCACATGTTCATTTCCAGGTAGAGTATATTCAATAGCAGCTGCAACAGTTCTGGATAGTAATTCTGCAGCCTTCCTGACATTTTGTCTTTCTGTTCTTGATAGAACGAGGTGATTAGTGTTAATTTCATACGCAAATTTCAGATCGCCGTCTTTTTATAACTCGACAAGCTGTGCAAATACATATATTTTAATAGTATTACTGTTAGACAGTTGATATCCTTCGTCCAGTAAATATTTTTTAAAAAGTTTTAGAACATGAGGGACATAAAAAAAAACCAAATTTGGTGCTCTTCAGAAAATGGGTTTTTATTACTTTTATAGCCAGGTGTTATTCTCAGATTCAACATAAACTTATGATTTGATGGTCCCATATCACTAACAAAAGCCCGGACACGGAATCTCGTGGCCTTGACTGTTTCAACAACACTAAAGAATAGTTCTTTATCGACGGGTATGTCACATCCGTAATACACGGGTTGTTTCCATTTTCCAATCAAGCTTCGGATAGCTAAAACTGTGACAGTTGAGTGTGTGGTCCTAGGATTATGTCTTCGACATTGTCATAGCACATGTCAGATTTCACTTTCATCTCGTCAAAACAAAGCACCACATCTTTTTCAAAATGAGAAAAACATTGACTTGTGCTTTTAAAATATTTAAACTTCTTTAATTCAAGGCTTAGCAGAAAATTCGCTGACACGGCGTTTTATTGTTGTTTCGCTTGGAAGGGGATATTTTAAAACAAGTTTTAAATATCTAAATGCTTTTTTGGCTACAAATCTTAGCGTTATTGCCTTTGATACATCTTCAGAATTCCAATTGGTAAATTTTCCCCTTAAAATAATTTGATGTTGGGAGCTGGAAAAACAAGAATCGATTTGTTTTATAGTTTCGGTTAAACGAGAAATTTCTGTCCTAGCAGTGGCTAACTCTGTCAAATTGTCTTTATTTTCTTTCTTTAAAATTTTATTTTCATTCTTTAAAACATTATTTTTATTCTTTAAAATATTATTTTCTTTCTTTAGAAGTAGTCAATGAGATTAGAATTAATGTACAAAAGATTCTATTTTTGATACTTTTCTTAACAGTTCAACTTCACCGTCATTTTTTTTTAACTTGGCACCACTTAATTTCCTACTCCTATTTAAAGACTAAAAATTGTATATGAGTCACCTAAAAAACACACAGAATCACTGAAAAGAGGTTTTGTATGAAACAATTGACAGCTAGCGTGGGAATCAAACGTTAATATTGAGGATGAAACGCCAAGGCAGGCAGACGAGAATTAAAGTAACTAAGGGTTAGTTTGCAAATTACAATATAATGTGTGGATGGCAGGAAATTGACGGTGAGTTAGGCATTTCACATTTTTTATAAGTAAGAGTAAACGCAACAAAAATAATAATGTAATTTTGTCACTTTTTTTTAATTATTGTGTGAATAAAATAGATATTTTTCCTCTTAAAAAATATGGCCCTCTAGTGCGCACCCTAAAGTCTGGTCCCTAGTAATCTGCCCAGTTATAAACCGGAGCTTGCATTTACCCTGACAGTTTGCAGTATTACCTTGATGGATTACACTATCGCAACACCATAGTGGATCCATGCAAGGTGAGTTCGCCACCTTACAGGGTAAACAAAGGGTTTGTTCCTGTTGCTGCTGATTGAAAAGTTATTACTTTCTTACAAACACACTGGTTACTTCTGTACAAACAGCGCTGCACAAAACAAAAAGTATTTTTTAAAAACCTGGTGATATTCTGCCTCTAAATCCTGCATTTTTGTTTAATATGTTCATTTGATTGTATGCTAAAATGTATTTGAAAAATGAGAATTGAGCCCTTTACTTATTGCTCCACTACCCACCACTGACCTATTCAGGATTTTCTCCATGATTGAGGCAGTGTCTGTATTGGACGTGTGAGTGTGACCGCTACTTAACAACTATCGTAGACGTGTCCGCCTGCGACTCAACGTCGGTGGTCTTGGGGTAAAAAAATGCTTGCCTTAGGACCCGATGTTCGTGGGTTCATTCCCAGCCGGGGTCAACGAATTTATCTTGAGGGAAGAAAAGTCTGTATCACAACTTCCTTTGGAGGGAAAGTAAAGCTTTTGGTCCACGTCAATTGTGGCTTGTAAAAAAAACTCTGGAATCGATGGGAAATTAGCTTTCCAGGCAAATCGGTAGATCCTTTCGCTCTTGCTCCTTGAAATTCTTGTGTGCTGATATAATTATTCAGTCTGTTTAAAAAGTACACGTTAAATACCTTTAAATAAATTGAATTAATCCAAAGTTCCCGAGCTCAATTTCTGTGTCCGAGCATAATTTTTCAACTCCATTTAATAGGTATGAAGAAGCATTCCTGCAAATGGCTGTATTTACGCTGGTACCAACAATAATTTTCAGTGTTTCCCCTAGAAAATGTTGTCAGATGGGTGGAGTGTAATACTTTGCAATATTTGATGACTTGTGCAAGGGTTCAAATATCAATTTTTGTTTCAGTAGTCCAGTCTATCGAGAGTGGCGTCTTAAACTACATGGCCACTGATGCAATTATATTTCCTTTACCTTGAAAGATGATAAGCAGTCCTTATAAGCTATACCAGGCCATGTCCCACCTCAATACATGTTTCAACAAAAAAAATTAATTTTGAATACCAATAAATTTCCATTATTAGCTATAAACACAGTAAATTTAAATTAGCCTTTGTAGGCCAAGCAGCTCTGGCTCATTAAACTCAATGAAAAATCCAATAAGTTTGATTAAAACTTAGTGAGATCCTTGAGCTTGGTCTTTACTACAAATGGTTTTGACTTAAGGCATCAATTTCGTTAAGTTTATGCATAAAATATCGTAGCTATATAGTAGTTTTAGCCGTTTGATTTTGTTAGCTATCTTTTTTTATCACTAGAGTGTCAAGGTCCATCTATTTTTTAATAACCATTTAAGTCAACTTTGAGGCAGTAAAGAGCACCATCTGTTGCGGTAGTTGTAAACTACTTCGAAATAGCTTGCATGCATTCCACAAAGCTACAAAAAAATGTGTCCATTTTGAATCACGTAACGTTTTTATCTATTTGCAACTAAATGAAAAAGATTTTCTTTTGAAACTATTTTAAAATGTGCCCCACGTTAAGAATCACTGGCTCACAATATAGTGTAACCTATTAATATGAGCCTAGTTTTCTTTCAGGGTCGTTAATTGGGTATAAAGGTACGTTAGTTAAAGGCCTATGATTTAAAATTAACATCAATGCTGGCGCTCCCGGGACGAGGGGATGGGAGCACAGCGTTAAAAGGTTTTAAAGGGGCGTTAGTTTTTAGAAGAAATAAGAAGAACATTAAAGGAACAATTTAATGATATCAATTGAAGACGGGATATGTAATAATTTGTTTAAGCCGGACTATTGTTGAAGGTGGGATACGTAGGTCTATACGTTTCAACCAGCTTTTTATTTATGACATTCATACATTCCCCACCATTCGAAATTCGTTGTATTCACCACATTGTCTGTGACGACTGCAACAGGTCAGAGATAGTTTTCAAAACTGAAGCTTTCCGCTACCACCCCCATTTCCCCCCTCCCCCCCCCCCC
>CABFWO010004043.1:43010-73000 GCA_902155825.1 Timema genevievae
CCCCCCCCCCCCCCCAAAGTTTAAATATATTGCATGGGTATATTTTATTGTATATTTTGATTCACCTATTCCTGACATTCATTTTTTCCAATCCTAACCTTTTTCAATCTTTACTGCTAATTGTTGCCTAATAAGAAGGCCCTAGATATATTAGAAAAAGAAAATTAAAACATTAATTGGTATTTAACCTTTTTATATCTATATATAAAATAAATAAGACAACTCTCTACATTTAAAAAAATGGGGTGTGGCTGTGTCATGGACACGGCTGTGTGTTGTACGTGAATACGTTTAAACTTAAACGAACATCGTAGCTTCTCCGAGTCAAAAGTTATACTAATTGCAAATCTCAATACGCAGCAAAGTAACCTCAAAATGGCGGCGCTTCCCCCTCCACCGCGCGCGATGCGTCACTGTTATCGCTTATAGTAATGAATTCTTTGATCCTTTAGCTATCCAGTGGTATAATTTAATTTTGGATGTAGAGGAAAGATTCGAAACTACAACACCAAACTATATCCTCCGATTTTGTTATCATTAGGTTTTTTGGACTGCCCCCGTATGGTAGCAAATTTAAAGACGTATTCACGTCAAAAAGTCTTAATAATGAAGTGGCTTTATAATAGGTTGGCTAGGTGGAGGTGGGAAGTAAAGGTGTCATAATATTTTGGCAGGGGGAGGAATGGGAGTGCGTAATCAAACCAAGCTTTGCCACTGACTATACACTAGTCACAATAACATGGCCCCATGGCTTTTAAAGATTTTGACCAAAGATTATTTTGTGCTCAATCTGAATCTTGAAGTTTGAACTCAATTTATACAATAAAGTATTTGTTCGATATAAGTAAATAAAATTTTAATTTATTTTGGATCTTTCTTGACCTATCAAAAGCTTTTGATACCACGAGTTAAGACAAAGTGGGTTAGCAAACTGAGACGTTAAAAATTATATGAGTTGTTAGCAAATGCCTCTCGATCCCAAGTCAAATACAAAAGTAAGCCTAAATTATATAAAAAATCTTCAAGAAGAAAATCCTAACAAGGCATTTTATAGAATTAGGAATAGTTAGCCCATAGCTTATAATATAAAATAGGCCTGTACTTCTATATAAAAAAAAACAACGTATCTCAAAGCTGTAGCTTTCTTGAAAACTAGCTTATAAATAGTTGATAAGTGGGCTACTTGAATATTAAGAACAATAATTACTAAGTGGGGAAAAAAATTCATTGAGTCTTCGCTGGCATTTAATATTTGGTAAACGCAAATAAGTTACCCTTATTACAGTTTTTATCATAACTGAAGGGAGGAAAAGTGTTGACTAGCTTCTAAAACTAGTTACCCACCTAAATTAATAGCAAAACTAATATGATGTAAAATTATGGCACAATTATTGTGAACTTATGTAAGTCATTATGATTGTAAAATGGAATATATAGTTTAATTTTTATTCCCGAGTTTGAATGTATTTATTTAGAATGAATTGGCCAGATATTGAGGAAGTTATTACTACGCTATAATATATTAAAATGACGTATCTTTTTAGTCAAATTGTTTCATTAAGTTCTCTAACTTTTAGTTAAAACATTTCTATCACTAATAAAATAATTATAATCCGTCTATCTATGATAAACGTCTAATTTGGACAATGAGCTTAAGATACTATAGAAGTAACAGAATTAGAAAAGTAATAGAAATAACAGAATTTTACTTAAGTAAAGAAAAGTGTTGTAGATAACACTAGAAAAAGGAGAAAGTTAGTTACACTTTGGCAGTCCTGTATTCACATTTATTTTGATAATTCTTTAAAAATGGCGCCTAGCGGCTTTCGTGTTAGTCTGGATTTGTCAACATTTTATCAAGATGTTAGAAGTTTCTGTTACATTTTCGTTAATTTGGACCGGCACAGTATAATTCGTGATTTGGAAGATCACGTCAGGAACTTATTTGGAATTAAAAGCCTTTTTTGTTTGGCGATTGACAAGTTCATGTTGCCTGCTGATGAGCCGGTGCAGATTTTAAAAAATAACGATTCTTTGAGGTAGAGAGATTCATGGTCATTACACCATTTAATATCCAATGATCTCAAACATTTCCTAGGTTTTTTATTGTATATACATTATAATAAGCACTAATCAAGTCCACCGTTAGGTATCTAGGATTTATTTAGCATAAACTGAGACTAAGGCCCATTTTACAACCAGTCGTACCCGCTTGTTGGACTCGCACTCGTAATAAAAAAACTTGTGTTTTTTAGTACCGCTTCTTATGCCGGGATCACGATCAACTTAAACTTAACGTAACTTAACGTAAAGAACCTCCTTGTGTGTTTAAATGGAAGCGATCACGATGCACTTAACTTAACGTTGTCTTGCAGTTAACTTAACGTAAGAGATGTCCTGGGAGGTCTTTTACTTTACTTTACGTTACTTGAAGGGTATCACGTGATCTATCCAGCCAATCATTACTCGAGTGACGTCAACAGGGCTATGTAGTAACTCATTTGTTGGTTTTATGACTAATGTTTACTCTTTAGCGTAAGTTCTAGTAATCAGACATTGAAACAAAATAATTACACTAAAATAGGAAAGCTACATCTATAAAAAAAAATTTGTAATAGATATTTATTATATCGATTGTAAACTGTAAACATTCACAGATCGTCACTGTAAAACTAGTACAAATCACAGATCATACTCGAGAATGAAGATGTTTGGCTCGAGTTGTTACGTTAAGTTACGTGAATCGTGATCACACATACGTTAAGTTAACTTTAAGTTAACATTACGTTAAGCTACGTTAAGTTAACGCTAAGTTGATCATGATCCCGGCATTACTACCTGTTCGAGTTATACGCTAAATGTTCTAATTACACTAGTTGTTTTAAGGATGATAAAGGTTATATTTATAGGAAATCTAGGCCCTACCCGTATTTGTGCGGAGATAAGTAAGAAACCATTTAGGGAAAACCACCCTCGGTAGGCTAAATTATGTTTATCGACATTTATTGTAAAAATAATCTTTGTTTAAGCTGAAAACAAACACAACATATCTTGCAAGTGTGCTTTAAAAATGCGTGTCCGACAAGCGGGTGTGACTGGCTGTAGACTGGGGCTAACCGGAACCCTACCTCAGTCGATAGCATGTCTACCTACTAGACTAAAAGTCGTTAGTTCTATTCTTGTCATGGTTGACACATCATTTGTTAAATTTTGTCATACCCTTTTACAATAATGAACTGATGACCATGGAATTGGGTATTGGGTTTGTTATAAAATTGGTAAGTCTTGTGCTGTTATAGGCCCGCCTTTCTTTTACTTGAGGTAGGCCTAATTATTGACCTGATATTGGCGGACTTAAGCTAATGTTCCGGCTTCAATTCCCATGTCGTGCTGAGGGTCCGGGGTTCAATCCTCAGTCCCGGCACAGATTTATCTGATGGCCAAACCCTTCCTTCAACTCTGACAAGATGTGTATTAATCACAACTTGTGATTGTGTGGAATGCCAGGCCTCCACCGTGGTTCGGATTCCACGTTAAACTGTAGGTCCTCCATTTCATCTCACAATCACCTTACCATTACACATTAGCGTAAGTGCGTATAACCCGAACGGGTAGTAAGACGCGGTGATAATAATAATAATAATAATAATATTAATAGTTGAAACATTTGTTTGGTATTTAATCAAACATTTTTAAATTACCACTTCTTGTTTCATTCACAATTGAATACTTATGTTCTTGTTATTGCATAGTTTGATAAAAAATAGCGGTAATGATGTTATTAGACTCTTGGATTCAATTGCGCCCCTTGGACACGTACAAGTTCGAAACCCCTGTACTAGATTGTTCACTCCCCCCCCCCCTTTTTCCCCCCCTTCTAATGGCTTAGTCTTATATTTATTCCTAAAATTCACTCAAATACTTGTTCCCATCTTGGAAGTAGGCCTATAGAACAGAATAATTTTTTTTTTGTTTCTAAGCCAGATTGTCTGTATGGTTGGTTAAAAAAATTAATTTTGTGCTTGAGATTTGGTGGTTACTTGCTTTGATCGATGATAGGGAAGTAGCTCTTCCAATAAAATGTCGTCTTGCCACTTTTTTTTTTTAGTCCAAAGGGTATTTCCGATATAAACCAGAATTTTGGATAGTCGCGATTTGGATGAACGAGTCTATAATGTCAATTATTTTTTTTCCCCTTCTGATTTTAGGGTTTTGGAAATCTCTGTGAAAAGTGCGTGTCAGATGCAAACCCACAGTTCCTCCTTAGAAATGATCGACTCTGAAGGTGATGCGTATAGAATTGTCTTGAAGGGCAGAGGAGTGGAAAATGAGGAAAACAAGGATCAGCTTGAGCTACCAGTTGTCAGGAGGAACATGAAGACGGGGGAAGAAGTCACAGTCGCTAGGATTAATATACTGGAGACGACAACAATTACAGACGAGGCATCAAGCCGGAATTATCATCAACCTTGTGCAACTGATAATGTTGCTTGGAACAGCATAGCAGATTTAAATGGAAAAACTGTAGGTAAAAGAAAGAAAAAGAAAAATAAAGAACTCAACTTTTCAGAAACGGGAAAAAATGAATCGGTCGAGATTGGCACCACGGAACAAAGGTCGTCGAACGATTCCAAAACTTTTGAAAGCGACATTAATGAGAATACCGTTATCAAAGACGACCGTGTCAGTGAACGTAATACTACAGATCTTGAAAGTCTTAATATGTCACTATGCAACCTAAATAATTTGAACCAATCAACCGTCTCGAAAAAGGAGTGTTCACCTTTGTACGAGGCGACCCATGAATATAGACTGCCCGAGTTGGAAAACATAGGGAGAGAGCTAGAAAATACCGAAACCAAATCAAAAAGAAGAAAACATAAAAAAACACATTCTATAAAAGCGCAGAGTTCATATGTTTTTGATGTCGACTCGCCTTTTTTAAGTAAACCAGTTACCGACCATGTTTTTGAAAGGGGTATAAATGAAAATTCTACCTCTACCAAGAATGCGATGGAACAAACGCAGACAAATTATGAAAGTGCCGACATGTCTTTAACCAGCCAAAATAATTTCAACCAACCGACCATTTCAAAAAGCAAGTTGTTACTTTCATGTAAGCAAACCAGTGAGCCGGCGCCATTAAATTCGGAAGACAGAAAAAATAGTTTAACAGACACTGAAGAAATAAAATCAAGAAAAAGAAAACGCAAACGAGTACATTCCAAGAAGTCGAAAAGGCTTCATGGTCTTTCTTTAGCCGAAACTATTTCTTTATTAAGCAAAGCAACTGTTGACCCTGAAAATTTAATCAAGAAGCAAGAGTTAAACCCGCGTGCATCAGATCACAAGCATATTAGATTTTCTGACTCTACCCGTGATGAAGAGAAGGCGAATAATCTTGAGGCTTCACTTGACTCAAGTAACATGACACCCATGAAAATATGCACCTCTTTGACTTCAAACAATATAGCATCAGCCGCTAAATCATCCAGACTCGTTAATAAAAGTCACAACCTTGTATCTAATTTCGAGGAGCCGTTGGACCAAAGTAACATGTCGCTTTGCTCGGAAAAAAGTTTCTTTGAGGTAAACAGCAGGAGCGTCTCACCCGAACCATTATGCAGGGCTGTGTCATTGCCTTCAAGCAATTATTCGGAACCTGACGTTTCTGCTCGACTTGGCGGCAACCTCGAATCTAAGTGGGATATTAAATATCCTGCACCTATGAGGCCTACGAATCAAAGCACAGAAACATTCGGCAATCTACTTTCTCTTCGTCACACCTCCGCACCTTGTGTGTTCAAACGAAAGCAATCTATAAGAGAATCGGCACAGAATGACGGAGCAAAAAATGTGTCTACTGTCGATCAGCCACAAGGAACTGTCTCATGCAATCAAGAAACAATAGTTCAGCCCAAGCCAGAGAACTCCCACACTTCGGTAGATGAAAGTAATCTGCCGATATTCAACGGTGTTCCTAAAAAGAATGATCATTTTATTTTCAAGGTAGGCTACCTTCTCATTTTTATTTATTTTACTATTAGTGGTTAAAAAAAGGAGAAACTGTCTTCTGCATGACATCATAGAAGGCAAGGTTGAAGGAAGGAGTAGGATTCAAATATTGGATGAGTTGAAGGAAAGAAGAAAATTCTGGGAGCTAAAGGAGGAGGCAGAGTTTACCGACAAAAGTAATAGACCTGTTGTAAGACAGAAAATATAAGAGGTTAAAAAAAATTGTAAACTAATGAAATAATTTTTCTCGTCGATTGTGGCACTAAATTGGGTATAAATTAGGGTTTAAAACCTTAGATATTATGTAATCAAAATAATTTATAAGTTTTTATTTTACCGTGATTACAATTCAAATTGAAAGCTGACTTTTTTTTTCATGACAAGTGATTTGTGTGGGGGTTTTTTTAGTGTTGGTTCTTGCTCTTTTATTTAATGACTGGGCAAATATCACAGTAACCCACTTTGGTCGTCGAATGATCGAAGGTGACACCCTTGCAATAGACTGGACTGCCGATAATGAGGAGATAGAGGTTTGAATCTCTGTCAGATGTATTGAGGTTTTTTTTTTCCTCACAAAATGGTTTTAGAATCTTGCTCCACACAAATGTTGGTACACCTCTTCTAAATATAACCACCATAGTTTCTAAAACCATTAGCGTGATTAGTATGTAAGCGTATAACCTGAACAGGTTAGTATAATGTGGTGCTAAAAAAAAGTACTGCATATATTTATACATGACAAACATTATAAAAATACCTTCTCTTAATCCTATTAAAAAAACATTTTAACTCTCATAATCTGCCCTTTATTTAAAAGTTATTTATTCTCTGTACTGATTAATCATTTCTTTATTTCAGACACTAGTCTTGACTGAAGATTGCGTTCCGCGATTGTCAGCTGATATAACGGCAATCGTTCAAGAATATTTCCCGAGCACATCAGAAGTGGAGCTAAAGATTCTGAGTAAGTAGGATAGTACTACTGATATCTTTGGCTGCGTGCTAGGCGAACTAGTTTGTAACTCTCCAGAATATACTCTGTAATAAACATAGGTCAAAACCTACTTCGGTGGCTACATGGTCCAAGGCGTCACTGATGCGTTAGACTAGACTGCTGATGACAAGGAGATTGGGGTGCAAATCCCAGTAAAATATGTTGAGGGTGGTTTTCCACTCTCCTTCCACGTAAATTTTAACCTCGCTAACATGTACGTCTTTAGTCGTCCACTTGTGAATTGCGCGGCAGCTTGTGCGACATCATCAATTATCAGTAATGTGTAAATGCATTTACAGGATTTAACTATTGCACTACAAAGCGAATAACCCGAAGGGGTAGTAAGGCGCACTGCTAAAATAAATAAATATTGCACCACAGAAATTAAGTTACCCTTAGGAAGGGTTCCGAGCAACTGATCAACAGTCACGCTTGGGAGGTTAATGCACTTGATATTGGATGATGAGGTCTTAATATGTTTTTAATCTAATATTAAAAAATTATATATTATTTTGTTTAGGTGGTAGTGAACAACTTCAACAATCGGTGAAGAAATTTTCGATTGGCGATGAAGATATTGAGCCATGCAATATAGTTTTATTGAACTGGAATGAAATGATCGAGCCTAAACTCATAAATTGATGAACGATCGGTTGTTCGATCCCTGGACTGTGACACATAGAACGGATGGAGCATAAGTAGACGGATAAAAGGAAGTGTTCCCATATTAACTAACAAGTTTGTGTCCAACTGGTTTGATCTGAAAGGACAAAGAAAATACAGTAGAGTCGCGGAAACTCGACCTAACGTGGACTGAGATGGTATCTAGTTATTGAAATGTCGAGTTTTACGAATGAACTCGCATAAGATGCATGTTTACGGTGTCATGTTTGCTAAACAAGGATGAATCACAGTACAGTATCGAATATCATAGGTACAGTTGATATGCAGTACAGCACTGTACATATAATATTGTATTGATTCGAATAACACGTTACTAAATTGGAAAACTAACAAACACAGCCCTTGTAAAAATACCACAGCACGGCTGTTCCACTCGAGTTACACAAACAGAGAGTTTATACAGTTGAATGACCTTGGATTGTGATTACTGACACCAACAACTGTGTGCACGTGCGCGTGTTGGGTTACACGGAATGTCGAGTTTCCGAGACTCTATTGTATGGCGCCAAGCTTCTCCTGAAGAAAGGGACTGGTGTACCCCGAAAATAACATAATTATTTGTTTTGTATTGTTTTAATTATGAACTTTGAGACCTACAGTTTTCTGGTAAGTATGCAAGCCATATCCTTCTATCCTCCAGTGTTACCACTTGTCCTATATTTCCAAGATGTGTCCTATACTATTCTGTATCTCTTATATTTTTGAAATATGTCCTATATTTTTTTTTATAGCTAAATATTTATTTCCATTACTTTAAAAAAAATAGATTTCTTGGTTATTATCTACACATATACTTACATCTTTTGTGAACAAACAATTTTTATGATTTTAAGCTCAATTTGTTTTCTTACATATTGTTTGCATTGTTGCTTATTTAATAAATAAAGTACTTTGGAGTAAAGTAAAAATAAGTATTTTTTTTTTATTCGAGGTGTTTAATGAGCACTTTCTGAACCTACTGATTATATGAGCACACAAAAATGTCTCTGAGTGATAGTGGAAGAGCCTACCAATTTTACCGGGAAAGGTATTTTCACATACTTTATAGGGTTCTTTTTCACACCACAGTCAACATGGGACCGATAACTTTATGTCCCCTTCAAAGGAACTTGTGCTACAGATTTTAATTGCTCAAAAAAATTTTTTTGTCGGCCCTGGCTGAACGTTGGATCCTGAGGCGACCACTTTGCCCCAAGACCACCGAGGTTGACTAAAAACAAGTAAAACATGGAAGTTTGGGTATGGCCGTGTTGGACTTACTTATTAAATATTAAAATATTTACCGATTCTCATAAATAATGTATTCCACTAATTATCTGTTTCCATGGGTACCTGTTCTTGTTCTGTGCACTTGACCTTGTTTTACTAGAATACGTTTATTTGGTAATTTTCCATACGATGTAGTGTATTGTAAGGCCCCTTTCAGACGAGCTTGATTGAGCTGGTTCACGAGAGCTTTAAGATATCAGTAGGTCATTGTGCCTAATGTAGCCATTCACACGAGCGGGCGTAAGCGAGTTGTTGGTTCTAGTGAGCCATTTACTGAATTTCCCTACTACTAGCAGGGTATTGAGTCTTATGTAGCCTTCCACACGAGCGCATGTGCGCTAAAGCTCACCACGGAAAAGCCGTGTCTCGAGTTTCACCTGGTGTTAAAATTCTAGACATCAGCTGCAATGACTATAATAATCAACTGAAAAAGAACTTTAGGCTGGCTTGAATTATTTGTGTCTCTCTTCTGGAATGAACAATTAAAAATTATATACTGCGGATCAAAAAATGACACTGACATATGGAAATAGTTTAAAAAAAACTTTATATTGTCTTCTCTAATTTCACGAAACTATGTATTAAAACAGCCATTAACATCCTTAAAATAATCATTGGATGCACACACAATTTATTCTTTTTCTCTTTTTAATTTAAACTGCAAGCGTTGAAATGTTAACCTAGTCTAAATTTTTCAAATATGTTCTATATTTTTGTATAAAAAAGGTGGGAACCCTCCTTTCAATCTCGGAAAGAACAAGGTTAGCCCTAGGACCATAATTTATAGCACCTTGGATCACCTGCACCGTTGTTTGCACTTTATAAGCAATTTCCAAATTTGGTTGTACTACCCCTCAAGCTGTATGCAGGAATGAAAAGATTGAGAAGTGAGTGCAATAGCGCCATGCTTACAAAACAAAAATACACCAATAGTCCTGACACGACATCTCATAAAGAGTGCGGTAGAGGCTTGCTTTGAACTGCTTTCACGTTTCACTAGTCAGATGACATCATTTCTTTTGTGCACTTCTCATTCACTTTTCACTCTTTTCGGTCTTACAAATACCGGTATAAAGAGAGTTTATGAATTTAGGAACTCGAAAGTTAATTGGCGCACTTACAAAAGTACGCCACCTATCCCTATCTTGAGCTAATTCTATCCAGTCCACCTCACTACACCTTATCTCTTTCAGGTCCATTCTAATTTTATTTTATTCCATTCTAATGTTATCCTCCCATCTGCGTTTAGGTCTTACCAATAGTCTCTTTCTATTGGGTTTGCCAGTCGGTACTACCCGGGGGGGGAAAAATAAAAAAGGGGAGGAGGGTCAATGCTACCTGGTGTTTGGGGTAACTTTTACCTCCTGTTGTTTTTAGCACACAAATCAGTTCAGAATTCCATTAGGGTCAATCTTACCCTGTTAAAATTTAATCAATTTTTTTTATAAAAGGAGCCTTACAAATTAAATTCTGTTCCTTTGAACATAGACAAATTAAACTTTATTTTATAAAATTAAGCGAATAATTAAAATCTTTAAGGAGGTTTTTAAATCTAAAATTTTGATATAGTTGGTTAATGGAAATTAACTGTAACAATCTACGTATATTGAATGTTAAAAGTAAAAAATATATAGTGACCAAAAAACAATCAAAATGTTCGCCTTAATATTTTTCAAAAGAGTTCTACATCTCCTTCACTTGAACTCTTTCTGGAAACTTGTATTTAAAACTTCTACTACCATGCTCTTCTAATATGGAGATGAGAAGCTTTACCTCGACATATTAAAAATTTGCAAGGACGACATCAGTTTCTTTAGGAACAAAGGTAGTTTTCATGGTTGAATGCAATCCCCATGACTTCTAACAAAGATACAGTAATGACTTAGGGAATGTCAGGTTTTTAAAGTTTAATTTCACAAATACCGTATTTCTTCGATTCTAAGACACACATTCCCCCCTCTCACTCCCAGCCAACTGACCAGACCCTGTTACAAGCTTGTTGACCAGTCTCCTATCTCTTGTCTGCGCCCGACCTGGTCTACGCTAAGGTTCCACCCACCCTCCAACATATTACTCGTATCCCGGGGTACACCACTTGGCAGTGAGATCAGGATCGAGTAGGAGAGGCTAATCGGTACCCACTAAGTAGACACCTTGTACTGCGCTTCACTCCCCGTTAATACCCTCCGAGTAAAAACCTTGTACTGCACTTCACTCCCCGTTAATACCCTCCGAGTAAAAAACCTTGTACTGCGCTTCACTCCCCGTTAATACCCTCCGAGTAAAAACCTTGTACTGCGCTTCACTCCCCGTTAATACCCTCCGAGTAGACACCTTGTACTGCATTTCACTCCCCGTTAATACCCTCCGAGTAAAAACCTTGTAATGCGCTTCACTCCCCGTTAATACCCTCCGAGTAAAAACCTTGTACTGCGCTTCACTCCCCGTTAATACCCTCCGAGTAAAAACCTTGTACATGCACTTCACTCCCCGTTAATACCCTCCGAGTAAAAACCTTGTACTGCACTTCATTCCCCGTTAATACCCTCCGAGTAGACACCTTGTATTGCGCTTCACTCCCCGTTAATACCCTCTAATCTATTAGCAAATATATTTTTGAAACATAGGTTTGAGACACGAGGGAGTTTATTCTTATGATCTTTGGTGAACCGTGATGTTTCTTTATTCTCAATGTATTTCTGTAACAATGTATATTGTCTTATTTCTCCTCTTAGATGAAATATAATGCCCCTTTTTTTTTCATTATGTTTCTGCAACAATGTCTTATTTTGTTTCACATATCTTATAAGTAAATGTCTCCATTTTTTTTAAAGGAGCAGGAAAGTGAGTGAAAATAATACCCAAGATTTTTTTATTTAAATAAACTTTTTATTACGCTGTCAACTAAACAAAAAGTAGTCTGTGCCTTCTATTAAATTCAATGATGCAATGTTTTCTTCAAAACTCCCTCCAGTCAGATCCTAAAAAAATAAGATAATTACAACATTATATTTATTTTGACATGCCAACATATTTACTCTACAGATAAAATACAAACACAGGGTTTTCTACCATCCAGGGAAAACTGGAATCAGCCACAAACTTAAAGTGGGGGCTAGAAGGGTGTGACATATTTTTGAGTCGGGGGAATCAGGGATAAAGTTGGGAATTTCATTGATCAAGTTGAGTTGACACCATGAAACATAAAACTTTTCAGCCCCTGTACTTCGAATTTTTTTTTTAGCACCCTGTCGGGTGACCTGGTGGTCTAGGGGTAAGGTGTCTGACTTCAATCCTAGGTCCCGGCACAGATTTATCTGATTGCCAAACCCTTCCTTCACCTCTGACAAGACGTGTTTATTAAATCACAGCTTGTGAATGTGTGGAATGCCAGGCCTCCCCCGTGGTTCGGATCCCACGTTAAACTGTAGGTCCTCCATTTCATCTCACAATCACCATTTCATCTCACAATCACCCTACCATTGCACATTAGTGTAAGTGCGTATAACCCGAACGGGTAGTAAGACGCGGTGCTAATAATAATTTAGCACCCTGTCCTACTACCTATTCACATTATACACATATCTACTAGTTACGCTACTGAGGAAGTGTACCTGAATTTGTGTGGAATGAGAGTGGAAAACCATTTAGGAAAAACCCACCCTCAGTACACCCGACCGTGATTCAAACTAGACTGATCTTCCGGCACTCGCAGTATAGTCTATTGCAAGAGTGACGCCTTAGACCATGCGGCCACCGAAGCAGGTCTGCGTCATTAAAACATGTCCAGATTATCTGCATCCTTACTCTAATGAGAAAGATTGAATTTGAAGGAAGTGTAGTCGCATTTAGATTTAGAAAAAGTCTGGGTAAACAATTTAAAAACCACCTTGGTACCTCCGGTCAGGATTCAAACCCCAACCTCCTCATGACAAACGAACCTGACAAGAACAATCCCTTGTTCGTGTACCTGATGGTGCAAGTAAGAAAATGGTCAAATGGGAGATAATTTTTAACTTGTCCTCCTGTAATTCAATAAACCAACTACCTGGTTCAATGGCTGTATGTTTTAAGGCATCACCCGTAATATACAGGATTGCTAATGACAGGGAGATCAAGGTTTGAATCTTCCTCAGGTAAATTGGGGGTGGTTTTTCCTAAATGGTTTTCCACTCTCCCTCCACGTAAATGCGGGTTCCTCTATATTTAACCTTCCCAATTCCTAACTCATTATAGTAATTAATACCTAAGTGTATAATCCAAACGGTAGTAAGACGCAGTGCTAATTATTATTTTTACTGTTGAATTCAAATCCTAATATCCAAAAAAAAAATGTACAATACAATTTTAGTTAAAGTGAAAATATTTTATATAAGATTGGTTTAATGCTTTGTGCTAGTGACAAATGATATTTTGTTTGTCATGTTTATTACATCACAAACGACAAAGATAAACACTTTTTTTAAATTATATTACAATTTTTGTTGTTGTTGTGATATCCTCCCAACTACACAAGTATAATATAGTTCCTTTTATCAATTTGTTTAAAATTGTTATACAAAGTCAAAGGTCTTAATAAATGAATTCAAAATACTCAAAGGAGATTTTTACAAAACTTGACTCTCCAATACTAGAAGAGTCGAGCGTACCACCTCTAAAACTAACTTAATTCTAGAACACACATGACGCCCAATTCCACCAACCAGGAATAGAACCTCGGGGTCCTTATTTCAATAGGAATACGAACTACACTAGATGGTAATACCTTACCAATTTCACGCAGATAATCAATGGAGGAGTAGAATCCTTGAAATGTATTATCGGTATTTTCGGGTAGTTCTTTGCGCCTTTCTCGTATGGCGCATAGTATTTCCCGACTTTCTTGGCGTCGACATCGCAGAACGCCGCCACTTTCTCTTGAAACAAAGGCCCGAGGGATTTGTAAAAGTGTCTACCCTGCTTCCCGGCGTTCCAGATTGTGAAACTTGGCCAATGGATCAGAACCTTCTCTTGAAGTCTTTTGACGCGGATATTCCAGATTGTTTTTCTAGAATATTTAGACATATTGGTTAGAATAATGTTTACTAACAGTTCATTTAGTCGACTTCAGTTGTCTTGGGTTAAAGTTTTCAACTCAGGACCTGATATTTGTGGGTTCATACCCAGCTGGGGGCAATGGATTTTCCCTGAGCCCATCTCCACAGCCCTGCAAACTTATGCATTATAAGACCAGATATAAGTGTCTTGTGCCCCGGTATTTAAAAGGCCCTCATCTCTATAAGAGGACAAGTTACCGAATGTGCTAAGGTGTTGGACAAGATAAAATTAATTTTGGATGGAGGGTAAAAGAAAAAAATATATAATCGCTTTATTTTGGTGATAAAACATTTTACATTTTGTACTTACTCGTCTATTGAGAATGTAGTCGCACCTGGATGATAGCGATAGACTAGCAAACAACGAGGGACTTTAAACAACCGCCCATCGTGGTCTAGGTGACAATAGAAAAATATCAGATCCTCTGGTGTCCCTTTTCCTGACTCACTAAAACCTCCGACCCTAGAAAGTTAAAAAAAATAAGGATATTAAGTTTCGTTCCTTGACTTCTAATAGTATCTAAATAACTGAGAATATTTTTTATCACCGCGTCTTACTTCCTGTTCAGGTTGTACACATATACAGTAGAGCGTCGGAAATCCGGAGCGTCGTAAATCCGGATCGGCGGTGAGAGCAGGTCAAGTCTTGTACAAAAACAATTAAGAGTCCTTACCTAGTAAGTTTCCATCAATTACTGTAGATTTTTTTTCTTCTAAAAAGTATTGTAGAGCTACTAATCTAAATTACATAATGTACATGTTCTTATTCAATATACTTTATTAAAATATTTTGTGTACTGTATTTTTCGAACCCTTCAGCCTCTATTTTGCAATACAGTAGACTCCCAAGCGTCATGTATCCTCTAGTCAATACATTACGTATGTATACAGTTATTGAAAGCACATTTGAAAATCCGGACAATTCAGTAATCCGGATGGGTCCCGGTCCCGATCGATCCGGATTAACGACGCTCCACTGTATATGATAATTACTCTCTAATGGGATAGAAATGCAGAAGGAAGCATTTTAGAGGTAATAGATCCGTATTTGTGTGAAAAGAGAGTGAGAAATCACTTAGGAAAAAAACACCCTCAGTAGACACAACTGGGATTTGCATCCCGATCTCCCCGTCATGACGCCTTAGGCTGTTCCGCCAGTGAGGCAAGTCACATTATAAGCAGCAAAATTTAAATCTCTTATAAAGACTTTGCCTACCTGTGATATCACGGCATGTTAAGATAGGATTCCCCGTGTTAATGTGTTTACGTTTTATTCGGCACGTTTAAAGATGTAACATTCAAACAAAAAACACATAGATTCTCAAATAATTCTAAAAATAATCTTAAATAACGACACTTTTTTTTTTTAATTCTTGAAGAAGTTTTTTTTTAATCGCTGATAACTCAGGCTTTTGGTTTAGTCACAAAAATAGTCAGTATGAATCTTCCTGCTAGGAGTTAGATTAAAATAAAAGTTCATGGAAATATATGTCTATATAATATAATAGAAAACAAATAAATGTTTAGTTGGAAATGCAAATAAATTCAGTCCAGGCGTGTGTGTGTGTGTGTGTGTGTGTGTGTATATACTCGTCAGCAGAAGAGGGAAGTGTTAGCAGGAAAACCAGAGGCGTCACAGGGTCAAACTACTCATTGTCTTCCCTCTTTCTTATATTGACATTTAAGAGTGATTGTAATTAAGAGCATGGATGGGGAACCTGTGGCCTTATCACTTATATATCTTCATCGTTTATAGACTGCTTATTTTAATTAATTTAAATTTTTTTAAAAATCATTATTTTTAAAGCATAATGCTATATATTAACCGCTCCCACCTATCACATTTTGGAAAAAATTACTGTACATGAATTGTGCAGCCTTATGAGGAATCCATGAAATGACATGCATCCTTCCATTGATAAAAGGTTCCGCACCCCCTGACTTAAGAGTGTTTAGTGTGTCAAGTTAAGACGCAACCCTCTTTGCAAAATAGCTTTGAATTCACCAAGTAGGTAACGTCGTTAACGCAAGCTTAGAACTATTTACGAATGCAACCAAACAGCATGGAGAGTATAATTCGGGCGGCGAAGATGAAATTCCTACAAAGTATTCTAGTAAAGACAAAAATAGAGAGCGTGAGAAATGAGGAAGGAAAGAAATTGGGGTGGAAAAGCTGAATGAGAGAATGAACAGGGATGGACTGAGATTGCTTGGACATTTTAAGAAGGATGGAAGATGAAAGACTACCAAAGCAAGCAATTGAAATGAGAATGATTAGAAAGATATTTAGGGGAAGGCTCAGATCGAGATGGTTGGAGTCAAGCCGTGTGAGAAGAAGGATAGACCTGAACAGGATAGTGAAGGAGAGAAACCATTCAAGCCCCGACCGGGCAGAAACTGGATAAGGGGAAATAATGATTATTATGAGCATATTTTGAATTATTCAAATCTCATAACTCGGGGGGNGGGGGGTTTCGAGATCCTATGTCTTTAAACCAGGAGTTGGCAACTTGGTTGATCGTAATCGACCTGTCAATCTCGTGTCAAATTTCAATCGATCGTCTAAGAAACCTACAAGCTACATTGTCATTAAAGTTCGATCTTTTGGGTCTTCTAATCTCGCAAAAAGTATTTAAGTGTGACCAAAAACACTTGATCCATCATAACTGGTAAAGTTAAAAGAAAATTCAATAGTTTAATATGAACATATATATTTTATCTATTATATATTTACTTCTAGAAGCTTGGGAACATTAGTATTGGCGAAAGATTAATTTTAGGAAATAAAAAAAAAGTTAAGAGTGAAGTAACGAACGGGTGATCGAGGCCCAAAAAAGGGTGCCGACCCCTGCTATAAACCCTGTGCCTAAATAACAAATAAAATCTGTGGACTCACCTTTCAAACACCTTTCTGTTGCAAAACCACGTGGGCATTATAAGAGTCGGACCGTGAGAAGTGTAGATCTGACGATACAACTGTTCCTCTTTGAGGGAATTGGCCCAACGAGTAAAGCGAACTGTCGAGTCCTTAGGTAACCTTTCGAAATTGGAGCCTATTATCTGGTCAGAGGGAGAGGCAGAAAAAAAAAAGGTAATAAACCGTATATAATGTTTAAAAATAAGGTGGAAGTAGTGAAGTGACGATCTTACCTTGCATGGTCTAAGGCATCACACTCGCAATAGACTAGACTGCCGATTATTGAAAGATCGAGGTTCGCATCCTGGTCAAGATGAATGGTTTTTCCACTCTCCCTCTACACAAATATAGGTAAACTTCCTCCAAGTCAATAGCGTAATTGGTACAGATATGTATAACCTGAAAGGGTAGGAAAATGTGTTGCTAAAAAAATATTTTATGGCGTAATTTATAATATAGGGCCATAGTGTAATATATCAAGGTAAGAATGCTAACTTTAAGGGTGAATGGGGCGGGAGGGAAATGGGGAGAAACTCCAAGGTGTCTGCTCGCAATCTGCTAGCGAATATAGTGCCAACACCTGCAAATAAAGGCTTTCTCATGTGCTCAGAGCAATGAACCCTCTGGCCGTTAATCTCAGTTTTCTAGCATGTTAATAGTATCTTTTCGTTCTCGCCTGTTAACAGGGTGTCTACCATTCGAGAAAAAACGGGAATAAGTCGGGAATTTGGTAAATTACAACAAAAATCTGGGAAAATGTTGTTTTACTCAAAATATGAAATATAATAATCATTAAATCAGTAAATAATTATGTTATTCAAACTGTAGTGGTTTTTTTTGTAGCTGTGTAATATGTTTTATAATTCCTAGTAAACAATGTTAATACAAATTTAAAAGAAAGTTTATTTAAATTTTAAAACTTATTATTATTAATTAAAAAGCTTAATAGAAAATTGAGGGGACGGGGGGAGGAGGAGTTAGAAGGAGGTTACATACTTTTTAGTCAGGAATTTCAGGAAATAATCAGGGGAAATCAGGGAAAAAGTTCGGGAGTTTCATTGGTCAAGTTGAGTAGACACCATGATTAATAGTGTGAATCAAAACAGTTTTTCCTACAGATTGGGTTGTTTATTATAATAAGAACAAAAGTTGTGCCCACATAGTTACTATACAACCTACGAAACTGCTATACAATCTAGGAAAAAACCCGAAAAGGTGCAATTCAAAGCTTCCAGCTTTCGCAGTGAGATCACACCACCATCTAGTTACGGTGTTTCAAAACTGAACACACGGATAAAAATAAAACACTGTTCTTCCATTAAACCAAGAGACGGTCCAAGAGTGGCACGCTGAGCGATTTGAATGAAAATAAAATAAAACCTTTATTTTTAATTGAAACCATTAATATGATTAATAATTTTAATAACGTGATTTATGTTTCAATGATTTAATTCTTTTGTTTCAACATTTCAAAATAATGTCTTCAGAACTTAAACTTTGCAAAACACATTTATAACGTTTGTACTTATTCTGATTTATATTAAAATATTAAATAATGAAGAAACAGTATTTATTTAATGTATTGGATCTATAAACATGTTGTTACATTTACATTTTACAGGATAAACTTAAAATTTGTTTTAATAGCTGTATTAGTTAACTAGCATAAAATATAAACAATTTGGGTTGGTTGGCACGCCGAGCGACTTTGCAAATATTACCTCGGCACAACACTACTAAAAGGTTGTCGACCACTGAACTATAATGTTGTCATTCTGCATAAGACCCAAAGTATCCCACTTCTGACACCAAATGTTGCTGTCGCTAGGATGTAGTTGCGTTGTATGGCCACCCTTTTATAATATAACAAGGCATTGCATGATGATGTCCTGGTCGCAAGTCTGGCCATAGCCAAAGTGTGCTAAAGAACAACTTACCGCGTTGGGATGTTTTTCCGCAGCTTGGAATTGCTCGCCGATTCGATCAGGCAACATCAAGTCATCCTGTCAGAAAATGTTTCAAATTTTATCTTTGAAATTTTGATGGTGGGGCTATCAAATATATGCAACTGTTGTTTTGTATTTTTGTTTCCACTTTCTAATTTGTAATTAATCAGAAAATATATCAAAATAAAGCAATAAAACCGACATTTAGTATCTAGTTCACAAATGTCAGTCATATTACCAACTAGCAATCCTGCGCGGCGTTACCCGTGACCCACTGTGGTATAAGAACTATATAACCTGCCCCCCGCACCCGCCCTCATGGTGCCTGTATCTCTGAGACATAATTCTAAACCAGATAAAAAATATTTTCTTCAAAAATTTGTTAAAAAATAGCCTGATTAAAAAGCTAATCAAAAATTTAAAAATCCGGCTCAAGGTGCATTCACCTTTCGTCCACCTATGTTAAAAATTTCAGATCTCTGCGTGCCGTAGATTTGGCTGGGCATCGCACACAAACACACAGACAAACACTTCCTTTTATTATTATATATAGTTTTAAAATGTTAGGCCCTATTCTAATTTCTTAAAAGTAAAATAAATTTGACGACCACTTACAACATCTTGAAAACATAAATAGTTTCCGCTACTTTGATTCACTGCTTGATTCTTGGAATATCCCACTGCAAAACATTATAGGATATGTATACAAAGATTAAAACAAAAACATATGAATGCAAATAAATACCTTTTATAGCATAATATGTCCTAAGTGTGTAGACCCAAGATTCCACATATTTGTGTGGAGGGAGCGTGGGAATTCATTTGAAGAAAAACTATCCCAGTACACAAAGCAAAGATTTTAACCTTGAAATAAATAATGTTTGGAACATGAACGACTAAAATATATGAAGTAGTGTATTGTACTTAGTAACACTTATTAAAGCTTAGATAATTGATGTTTTAGATAGTTGACCTTTGAATATTCGAAGTCCAACTGTATTTGAAATGCTATAAAAAATGTTTAAACACTTTAAAGCACCATTATCAAATGAACAACATCTATATCCGGCCTATTCAACCACCAAGTCAAGGGTGCATCACTTTAAAAACAGCACAGTCAACTAATAATATTAGAAATAAGATTTAATTTTATTTATAAACACCGTGTCTTACTACCCATTCGGGTTATACACTTATCTACTATGTAGGCCTAATAGGCTAGGGCAGGGGTTCCCAAATTTTTGGAGACCAAGCCGCCTTTCACATGTCAGATTTTCCATGCGACACCCCGATAACCAATATTAAAAAAAAAAAAAATAGCCCAAATTTGATTTGTTGGCTTTTAATTTTTTCTAAAGAAAATGTTATCGCTTGACCTTGGCTCAGTCCACTTTCAGACTGTAGAGGAGAGAGTCAGACACGATGTAACGCCTTTTGTTTTCAAGGAGTATTAGAATCTGAAACTCAAATGAATTGAGCGCTTTCACAAGAAAAAAATTATGTGTTTTCTTGTATCATTTATTCAATTCTTATGTATGTGTACACATATTGAAAATTTGCATGTTGAATTTCACTATATATTATAAGTTTTAGTTCTTCCTTAGCCGCTATGCCCCAGACCGAGACCGACGATGCCCCAGTGCGTCACAATGCAGTTTGGGAACCCCTGGGCTAGGGACAAAGAATGTTAAATTTATAGGAATTGTACTGCATTTGTGTGAAGAGAAAGAGTCTTAAACCACCCTCAGTACACCCGACAAAGATCGAACCCCAACCTCCCTGCTATCGGCAGTCTAGTATAAGTAATGCGAGGGCGCTTAGACCACGCGGTCATAGAAGCGGGTAAGATTTAGTTACCCTGCTCAAGTTGGCCTCTGACCACCACCAAACCAACCACGAACCTCCTTTTGGATGAGGCGTTGTGTTTTTTGACGCCACAAGCGATATATTCCTTATAGTCTCAACCCTCGTCTTCCATATCTGGACGAGTTCCCAGGTTTTGTCTGTACTCGCATCGTCGTAGATGGAAACTTGTACTACATGAGAATTGAGCACAGTTTGGCCAAGAATAGATTCCATACAGTCGTTGATCCAGGCATCTCCATTATGAATAGGTGTGATAATTGACTGGAACCATTAAAAAAAAAAGTCGAATATAAAGTTTTAGAAACATATATGTCACCTCTAGAAATTCAAAATAAAATACTTAACATTACAAAGTTATAGGTTGGTTTTAAAATGGAAAGGAAGGGAATGTCAGTTAAAGTTTGGTAAATCGATTTTTTCAGTTTTCTTGATAAAAAAAAACTTTTTTGTCCAAAATAATTTTAAAAAAAATATTTTATCACTGCGTCTTACTACCTGTTGAGGTTATACACAAAATTATATGATAAATTCCTCTAATACGGTAGGGACGAGGAAGAAAGCATTTGTGTGAAAGGAGAGTGGGAAACTATTTAGGCAAAACCACCCTCAGTGGACCCGACCAGGATTCGAACCTTGATCTCCTCATCATCAGTAGGCCAGTCTAACACTAGAGTGTCACCTTAACACTGTTCGGCCACTGAAACATGTAATAAAATATTGTTTCGATAAAAAGATTTAAGTTTAATTTTCTTCATATAGTAATATAAACTTTACTTGAATATTTGTCATAAGCATTTAGTGGCATTTCATTGAACAAGAACTTTTTAAATGAAGGTAAAAAGTAAAAAAAAAAAGTAGAAAATTAAACATAAATAATTATAATCGAAATAAAATTGAAAAATTACATTTGAACATGAGAATTTAACCTGAGACCTTTGGCTTAGTGTGCTAATGCTCTTATCATTGAGCTATCCAGGGATCTTTTCATGCTCGGGGCCATCTTCACTCATATTTTAAGGCCCTTAGCCCTATCGAGTGCAAGCCTAAAACCTATTTTATGGGATGGTGGGTGGGAGGGTGAAAGGCGTGACGTGGCTTCACAACCGACCAAAGTATCCTTCCGAGCCAACAAGAACAGATGGATCACAGAAACGATCGATGTTTATTAATTGTTGCATTTTCTTATTTTTTTGTTATGAAGCCGGCAGTTTTCTATTGAAAAATGTCAATTTGATCAATATTTAATCAATGTTAAAATTGAAGAAGCTAAGTGTGTGTATAAAAAGTGTAACTTAATCAACATGCTTAAGACACAACCAAATGCTCTGATACCAATGATAGCTCTTAGTAGCCAATGATATTCACACGTCCATCACAGGGTCTGCCTTAAAATAGGAGTGAAGAATGACACCTAGGCAAGGGATGATTCCTGGATAGCTCAGTGGTAGAGTATTGGTGTACTAAGCCAAAGGTCCCAGGTTCATTTTTCAATTGATTTGATTATAATTGAGACACAGCTCATGTCTGTGATTATAAACGTTAATTGATCCCCCATTTATAATTAATTTTAGGCTATAGAGTTGCTTTTTTCCATGATAATATTAATGCAATATTAAATTTTTATGTATTTTGGCCATGAGTGTTTTGTTATTTTGGATATTTTTAGAATATATATATATATATATATATGTGTGTGTTTGGGCTACATCAATCTGTAGCTCAGTTTGTGGAAAAGATTAGCTGAGGAAATACTGGAGCAGCAACACAACTAAAAAGTGTTAAGATAATAGCTAGAGAATGGCCAACTTAAAAACAAAAATACATTAAAACATATATTTAATTTAACCATAATAATTTGATAAAAAAAATCTTCCTAATAAGCCAGCGTGTTTAAAATAAAAAACAAACACAACTTAGCTCAACCCAACGTTCCAAATCTAATAAATAAAATAAAAATAAAATCTGGGATGGATTAATACATTTAAAGATTAATTATTTCCACGCAACGTTGTAATGGATGAATATTCTGGCGAAGAGTTGTAACCAAAATGCTGTGAATCTGATAGAGACATTTTCATTAGGCCTAATTGTCTAAGAAAACAATTACCTATTTAATTAACTAATCAAATTATCCTAACGATTGGCTTTTTTGTATCCAAGCTACTTTTTCTTTTTCTGTAAAAAAATTTTTCTCCTTAAATTATAGGCGGTCTCTACTCGCCAATGTTTACAATGGGAAGTGATAGTTAAGTAGAATAAAAAAATGTGTTTAAATAATTGAAATAAGGCTTAGTAATAAAAATAAATTTTAAAATATTATTTTTGGACTTTCATAAGTAATATTAACTTTAATGGTTTACTAAAACATTATAAATTATAGTTTTGTGATTTAGCCTGATAGCAACAATAAAATAAGTTTATTGGCCTTACAACGTCTGGAGTTTTATTATTCATTTTAACATCGATTTCATGATATATGATAGATATAATTTCCTAGCCATTTCTACTACCACAACTGAAAAAAATATTCCAAGGAATATGTCTTATTTATAATATAGTTCACACACTTATTAGATACAAAAAGCTTCTGATCATAGACAAAAACGTAATTAAACAACAAACAATTGTAAACAAAATAAATGAGTCAGTTTCGCCAATAAAGGCACCAAAAAATAATGAAAACACAATCTTAACGTCTTATATTATTTTTAGTATTTTCACGTCAAAACTAAAGCGTTAGTATCGTTGACTGTAAGCAAGGTTCATCTATAATTACCCTATTCATAAATTTTACAATGGCCATCTATAAAAATGATCAATTAGCTACTTTTATTTGTCCCATATTTAACAAAATTATTTAAGGTAAAACGTGTCTGTAAATTTGTACTCGCCCAGATCCAAGTTCTCTCTATGTATAGGGACAATAGGGTTCAGTCTACCAATGAGTAAACGAGATCTTGAACACAAATATGACAATACGTACATCAACTGTCTTAGGTATATATGACCAAAGATAGAACATCTTTATGAACCAAACAGGATACTAGATGTTTTGAGGTAGAAAACCAGATTGGTGCACAGTAATACGTATTTTATGAATACTGAACATGACATATTGCTATTTCGTTTCATGGTGTTGTATTTAAAAAAAAAAAAGAAGATATACACTCCATCCATAGGTATATATTTCAAAATCGTTAAACTAGGTGGTTTTAAACGATGAGCCAAAAACCAAACCAAGTTTTTAGTTAACCGCGAACATTTAGATTTCGACACAAGACAAAGTCAAGCTAATATTTTATTATTTTAATAAAAAACATCATAATCCAAGCGAGATTACAGTTTTATATCTCATTCATTAAAAATAAACCACGCATGCGTATTCCTACTATACCTTGACTACAAATCAACATAGCCACCAACCTCCACCACCTTAAGAGAGTGTATACACACTTGCCCCATTTTACCGGGGAGTCAGCGCCTTGTATGGACACCCCACGCACGTCAACACAGAACACTGCTCATTACTCGAGTTTGGCTAGGAAACAAGATTAAAGTGGCGAAGTGGCATGTGACCTCTGTTCGCTTGTACGTATCCCTGAGTTCAAGATGCTGTGCAGGCGCTAAAGCTTGGGGAAAAGAGCCAGAAGCGCTATCACGTGGGTCTCCCTACCCCCTCCTGGTCTTCCTCCCGACGTGCGCAGGCGTCGGCGAGAGGGCCATTTCTGACTTGCTGTGAATGACTTCACTGGTCATGTTATATCTCCCTACCAAACTTCCCCGCTGTTCAGACTCTAATATAAACTAGTACCAAGAATGGAACTTTAATCTTTGATGCTAATAGAAATTAGGGACTTACCAACATGTAAGTGATCGTTATTTTGGAGAAGTTTATATATATATATATATATATATATATATATATATATATAAAAGTTTATATATATAAACATATAAATATATATAAATAATTGAAAACTAGGCATCGGTTATATTTAGTCAAAACTATGTAGGGATGAATTTGGTTATTTTTGTGCATTTTTTAAAACTAAATACAATTTCTATTAGTATTTGTTTTGGGTAGTGACATATTTTGGTCTTAAACCTTTTGGATCCTAGTTCGAATGGTTATTTCTCAAGTCAATCTTATTCTACTTAACCTTTGAGCACTATTGTTCACTTTAATTCTGTTTCTATATGTGTAATGTTGAAGTAAGTCCATGCGTTACTAATGATTTTTGTATCAATTTTTTATATTTAATATTATTAGGGAATACATTAGATATTTTTATAATGTTAGGAGGTTATTGCTAGCCGAGCTGATAGGGTAGGAATTACTTAGTTATTTTAGTGCTTAAGTTACTCCGACCTCACAGATTATCGGATGAGGATGATCATGTTTCTGATTAACATTAAGTGTAGTGCTAGATACGAGCAAAACTCTACACGTTATGTTATAAAAGTATGTTTTATTATTACGGATATGTAAAAGTTTAAACTTCCAAGACAAGCTTAATATCATTTATTTAGAGTTATCTTTTGAATGACTTGGCCCTTATGGGTAGGTGATAGGTTGTATCCATGCTATCTTTCTAATTTGCTTATAGTTCGCAACTATCGGCCTTGTTTGTATTTTAACTGATAATATTTTCAAACTATTTCTAATTTAGTTAAATGTGATTCGATCGCTTTCTTTTAATATTGTTTGGTAGACTTATATATAACTTCTTGACATATATGATGGATTCTGTCTAATATTGAGCACTGTCCACTATCTCTAAAGATTATATTGTTTTCCTTTTTGAAACTTATTCTATCGTCTGAGAATAGATTAGCCTTGAGGCCTATGTTAATTAAATGTTATTTGTTTTGCATTAATATTAAGCAATACCCTAACTCCCTCAACGTCATTTGTCAAATGCTCATATTAATTAATGTTAAGGTAGCTAAGTCTGGATACTTGGGCTTGGCATATTTGAGAGTAGGTCAAATAAAGATCCCTGGTGATCTGCATTTTTTAAATTTTTTTGTCTTGCAACCTTTTCACTATGGCTAGTTTCTTGAACGTACATGGCACGTACGTTCTAGTATCCTGAGTGCTTAGTGAGAAGGGTTGACTACCCATCGTTGAAGGGAAGCTTGAAGTAAAACAAAGTTTACCTTTGATGGTTCCATAATGGTGCAGCTTATAAGATAGGGCCATAGTGTACTTAGTCGGGGTGAATGGATTGTACATATGTACGGCATTTTTATTATGTAGGTATAGACTACAGTTCAATTTCCTCAGGAAGGGCCTCTTAGAAAATACAAACATAATTTTTTGCGGCAAAAATTGATAACATTTTATCATATTATGAGTGTTATTTTATAGGTTTAAAATTTAAAAATCAAGAGTTAAAGAAAACGTTGCACTAATAATATAGTAAAATTTGTATCAAGGTTTACTACCAAAAATATGCTTACATTGTTTTATAAAATACTTTTCCAATGAACGTTTGAAAGATCTGATGACTCAACCTTCTACATATGCGACCATGATTAACTAACGAATTGAACTGCAGACAACAACCACTAAATTAAACCAAAATATTTTATAATTGATTCTGTTTTAATTAAACCCAGATTAGCTTAAATTAACCTTAAATTCTACCTAATTGAAAGCTATGTAGAACTAGACTGTATCGAATTATAAAAATTAACGTTTAAAATTGTAGTTAACAAAAGGTTTTGTGATTTATTTTTGTTTATGTTTCCTAGACTGTATACACTGTTCTATGCTATCACATTGTTTTTGAAGTCGGTATCTTTGCAACACATTAAGGTAATAATAATATTTAAATGATAATCATGTGTTTTCATAATCAGTTTTCTTGATGTTATGAGCATTTAGAGTGTTTTATCTAACATAACATAAACACAAGCTCAAAAGTGAGGAGCTATAACCTTTACTGGTCAAAATGTGCAAATATATTTTGTATGACTCGCGCCTAAAAGCTATCAATAAATCTAAATAACATTATTAGTAGTTTTGTAGGGACAAAAATGATTAATCGTTTCAGCGCCAACTTGTGAACCAATCCCTAAAATGCTTCATACGTAAGTAAATAAAATAAGTTCAGTATTTTAAATGTTTTAACTTTGTTACATCACAAATTTCGGGTCAATTTGTCTACAACGTTTTTAAGTAAAATAGAACAAAAAAAGTGTGTGTGTGTGTGTGTGTGTGTGTAAATGCCTCATTATAGGCCTCTCATGAATGGTTTTTCCTATTCTAAATGTAACCGTTAAATCTCATATGTTTCCATCAATATAAATAAATCCCCCTTTTGACTACCTACCATAATTGTCTTTATAGAAGTGACATTATTGGAATGCAATCTTTGCCGGTGTGTGGAATTTTTTTTCTTTACACCTAATTATCTTTAATTAAAAAAAAGGTTATAAATTATGCCACAGACGTATTATTCTGGTAACAAACTACATTCTGATACCGTAGTTAAGCATTATTGTCTATTCTAAATTTTGAATAATAAAGTGTATTTATATTTCAATGTTGGAAATGTACCTCCAGAAAGCAGGTCTAAGTTTTTTTGTTTAAGGTTATTCAATTGTTACTTTAAAAACATTAGCGAAGGGTTGGGTGGTGTAGGTGGGGCATTCAAATTGAAATAGGAGAATCTTTACCCCTCCATCCAATCATAAAGGCTTGGCGTCGCCATTGTGTATTTAGGCCTTACCGCATTTTTAACAAAAAGTTTTTGATAAGTGAAGATTTTTTTTGCTGTAAAATATCATAAATTCTGAAGGAATATAATAAGACAAAAATCTAACATCGAAGAGTGTCTTCGTTTTTTTTTTATTGAACAAGGGTATAGTTGCGTTTTTTGGAGGCCCCGTGGTTATTTTTATAAATAATATTTTTTTCTCGGCAATCCAGATTATCAACAATCCGGATTGTTGACGTCTGAATTATCGACGCAAACCACTTCAAACTTATTTAGACCTGTCTGAAAGGCTGTACCGAGGAGCGAATTACCTCAAACTAGTGTTTAAACGCCAATAAAAACCATATTTTATAACCTGTTATAGTGAAACCTATATTTTTTTTTTATTTGGGATATTTATCTTGCAGATCCTGCCTATATATAATGTCAACAGACGACTTACAAGCTAACTTAACCTAGGGCAGCACGTTTAATACTACACACCCAGCCCTAGCTCCTAGATATTTACTAATTGTATAACATGACTTACAAACTAACTTAACCTAGGACAATACGTCTAATACTACACACCAGTCCTAGCTCCTAGATATTAACCAATTGGATAGCAGGACTTACAAGCTAACTTAACCTAGGACAATACACACCCAGCCCAAGCTTCTAGATATTTACTAATTGGATAGCAAGACTTACAAGCTCACTTAACCTAGAACAACAGCATCTTACAGTTATTGGACTAAGGTCTCACAGATCGTTGGACGGCTGCTCTAACCACTTCTCCACGCAGATGAACACCCAACTCTTCACCATTCCTCCACCCTCCTCCTCCTCCACCACCCTCCAAGTCTTAATAATCTCCACAGATGGTGTTATTTACTCGGTGGATTAGTTAAGCTTTTCCGGCTCGTACGAACATTTTTTTTTTTTACGATGTTTGACATTGCCTTCTATCGAATGGACATGTTTATCCAATATGGCGATAAAGTGCTGAGGCAACGTCGCGGGCAACGACCTAGAGGGTCTAGACGTGTTGCGGATTGATACATTGTCCTATAGTTCTTCACTTCACGCCCCCCCCCTTTTTTTCCACCTCGTGCATCGCGTCTTGCTACCTCCTACAGGGCTATGAGTATACTTACACCAGTTGGTAAAGTAATTTAATATTTTAGAGTAAATGTACCCGCATTTCAATGGAGGCAGGGTGGGAAAACTATACGAAGGAAAGCCACGCTTTGTACAAACCTGCGTGTATTAATCACAACTTGTGAATGTGAGGAATGCCAGGTCTCTACCGTGGTTCGGATTCCACGTTAAACTGTAGGTCCTCCATTTCATCTCACAATCACCCTACCATTACACATTAGCGTAAGTGCGTATAACCCGAACGGGTAGTAAGACGTGGTGCTAATAATAATAATAATAATAATAATACAAACCTGCCGGGATTATGATCCTGATCACCCCCCCATTACCGGTTTACAAGGTCTTTTCAAGAAAACGCGATTTAAGGTAAGTATTTTTGAAAATTTTGTGAGAAAATAAAATATATATTTACAGTGGTCACGTTCATTGGCATCTGAACAGAACTTTTTATCCGCTTCGGTGGCCGCATGGTATAAGGCGCTACTCTCGAGTTAGATTAGACTTCCGATGACTGGGAGATCGGAGTTCGAATCTCGGTCGGGTGTAGTCACTTCGAAAGGTTTTCCCCCCCTACAAAATGGTCTTCCATTCTCCGTTCACGCAAATTTGGGTACACTTCCTCTAAATATATCCTTCCTAATCCTTAAAACCGCTAGCGTGACTTGTACATAAACGTATAACCCGAACTGGTAGCAAGACGCAGTACTATAATAAGATAAAATAATATGCTCCTTATCTTTGTTTTAGTAATAATAATAATAATAATAACTCACCGAACAAAGCGAAGCTGTGTTTTAACTTGACCAATTAGAATCACACGTTTCTGTCCGGATCTTTGTCCCGAGATAACTGTCAACATGTGTGGACCAATTTCAACGAGAACCCAGGCCGGTAGATTAGTAGAACCTTGGCTAAGCGCCGTATAGATATTGTTTTACGATCTGGTTATCAGATTCACTGTTGAGTCGGCTTTACCAGAGTTTTTCGTTTAATAGCTCATCTCAAGTGATTTGAAATTAACATTCTAAGCAATCGATCTGATACCTGTGAGCGTTTTTTGGGTTGTTTTTCAATTTTGATATATATATCGTGGGACTGACGTATTAAATCACGTAATCAACTGTTATTCTCTATGATAATAATGCATATATATAGGATATTAATGTATTATTGAGTAATAGTATTAATTTGTTTTCTGTATAAATTAATCACCAAGGAGAAATATCAACTTCGAATCCAAACAGAAACAGAGGACTGTAGTAACGATAATAACATGGAAGGAGGTCTACTGTTCACAGAACTACTAGTAAGACTGTAGTAACGATAATAACATGGAGG
>CABFWO010004044.1:0-18728 GCA_902155825.1 Timema genevievae
GTGTACAACACGCTCCTGGTCCAGAAGGTTGGGGCTGGACTCTGAATGGAGACAGTGTACAACACGTTCCTGGTCCAGAAGGTTGAGGCTGGACTCTGAATGGAAACAGTGTACAGCACGTTCCTGATCAAGAAGGTTGGGGCTGGACTCTGAATGGAAACAGTGTACAGCATGCTCCTGGTCAAGAAGGTTGGGGCTGTACTCTGAATGGAGACAGTGTACAACACGTTCCTGATCCAGAAGTTTGGGGCTGGACTCTGAATGGAGACAGTGTACATCACGTTCCTGATCCAGAAGGTTGGGGCTGGACTCTGAATGGAGACAATGTACAGCACGTTCCTGGTCCAGAAGGTTGGGGTTGGACTCTGAATGGAGACAATGTACAGCACGTTCCTGATCAAGAAGGTTGGGGCTGGACTCTGAATGGAGACAGTGTACAGCACGTTCCTGATCAAGAAGGTTGGGGCTGGACTCTGAATGGAAACAATGTACAACACGCTCCTGATCAAGAAGGTTGGGGCTGGACTCTGAATGGAGACAGTGTATCCTGGGTTCCTGTATGGAACACGTTACCTGTTGCCTCAAAGACTTGTAGTGTATTAGTGAAATGTAACTGTAAGAGCCAAAGTAGATGTGGTGGTGGGTGGGCATGCAGAAAGGTAGGTTGGGATTGCTCAGAACTCTGCGGATATCAATGTTTGAATACGGTTTAAACAATGGCATATTTTAATTAATACTCCATATTTCTTGTAAGAATGTTTAAAAATGTATGTCTCTTAATATTTATTTAGTACATGTATAGTTTTCAAAACAAGAAATAAGTGGTGAATAGTTTCTATATGATACACAGGTACACCAGTAAATATTATACTGTGTATAAATATATGATCTGATGCATTTAAAAATTGTATTTTTATTCCCTGACCCCGAAATGTGTCATTTACAAACCAAGATTGTGATCCTAAGGAATTTAGAAGCAGAGATATTGTTAGTTTACAAATATTTCAAGATGGGCGCTATAAAATTCAGGGTGGCCACCGTGAGAGGTGGTTCCTACCGAAAATTGAAAGCCATGGCCTTAAGTAGCACGCGGAAAAAAACTTGGTGCTTTTGGTCCGGTGTGCTCACATTCACCTCAAATTCGTCTTTAAGCTACCGTACTATTAATACAATAAGCTAACGTCACTTTTATTTTTAAAAACAATCGACTCATTTCTTTAATCCCAGAAGGGATTCTTAGTTAAAACCAAGAATCCCAGAAGGGATTCTTAGTTAAAACCAAGTTCATTTTTATTGATTTAAAATAGAAACACTTATATATAAATAATACATCTTTTAATATTTTAGCACCACTATAAGCTATCTCGTGTTGGTAGTATTTATCGTTGAAAGAGTAATCAAAATAATTTCTAAGACAATTCCTTACTAAAATGGTATCCATTAAAATACGAACGTATATATTATCTGGTCGATCAAACGAGGGAATATATGTTGAGTGCCACACAGTTGAGTCTAAAGACTGAACGGGAGTTATTAGAGTAAGATATACTATATTTCTAATGCATTGTCGGTTCAAGTATATTAACTAAAGGTAATTTAAACAGAATTAACTTTTATATCTAACCAGAAGTAGGTCATCTTATTTTATGATATATTTTAGCCATGCACCTTAACCAAACCAACTAACATCTTCCTTTTTCCAAAACATTATTAATAATATGTAAAAATAGGAGTTAAAGTGTATTGTAATATGTTTAATGTTTATACTAGCTGGAGTAACACTTCGTCGCACGGGGAATCTATAAAGTAATTTTGTGATTAGTTGGTTTATAAATATCACTAAAGGGTATAGTAATAACTCTTAGACAGGTGACCTGGTGGTCTAGGGGTAAGGTGTCAGACTTCTGTGCTGAGGGTCCCAGGTTCAATCCTCGGTCCCGGCACAGATTTATCTGATTGCCAAACCCTTCCTTCACCTCTGACAAGATGTGTATTAATCACAACTTGTGAATGTGAGGAATGCCAGGCCTCTACCGTGGTTCGGATTCCACGTTAAACTGTAGGTCCTCCATTTCATCTCACAATCACCCTACCATTGCACATTAGCGTAAGAGCGTATCACCCAAACGGGTAGTAAGACGCGGTGCTAATAATAATAATAATAATAATAATAACTCTTAGATTATGTTTAAATAGTAATTCATTATTGGTTTAGATTGTATTACAAAACTCAAAAAGTAGGTTGACTAAAACACCATGTCAAATAGAGGTATGATTTGAACATGTATTAGAATCCGAATTTTATCTTAAAATCAAGTTTTAAAACTTATCTATACACAACTAGTCTTGCCTGTTGATGATAATGAAAATGAATGGTATGACACAAATGCTACCTTTCTCATATTGTGTATTAAACAACCCCCCTCCCCCCCGACCAACAAGACTACAGCTTTAATTATCATATTCATATTCATGTCAAGCACACCCCATATATACTTTGAAGTAAAATCTTTATAGACGTTTACAACAAATATACAAAAATCACACTTCAGCAAAAGACTCTTTATGGAATGTTTACCCAAAACAAAGTATAAAGGGTTATTTGACATGTCGAACACTTCCAATATACCTATTTGGAGTCAAATCGTTAGGGCGAGTTTTTAAATATCTCAAGTTCTTGAAAAATCAGTAATCAGTAGACTACCCATAAATGAGTTTTTATTCCAAAAACAAGTATACACAAGTAGAGATTGAGGCATATGAGATCCCCACTTCCACTTACATTGTTAAAACACTTTTCACCTGTGACAAAATCTTGTACCCCAGGGTTTTTTCCAGTGAAGTAATGGTGTGTCATTGGACCTAACGTTGGTGTCTTGGAATAGATTAGAAATATAGGTATATTATTTTGAGGCAATCGTGTTCAAACCCGCCTGGTCATTGGCCAACCCCTTTTAATCATGTTAAGTCCTGCCCAATTTTCCTAAGAGGATATTTGTGTGAGGGAGTGTGCCCCATTGGTTTTAAGGTGTGCCCCATTTTCGGGAGGATTTGGGTTTACCCCATTGGATCAAATGGCTGAGGAGGATTTTGGTGTGGATGGAGTGTGATCCTTCTTCAATAGTGTTTTTTATTAGTACCGGGTGGTTAGGCATCCTTCCTTGATGATGGTCAAACAGAGTCAGAATTATTCGGTCACAACACTACCACGGCCACTAGGGGGGAGGAAGGGGAGAGACCATTCGGTATTCACCCCCACCCTTCCTTCATTAGTTAGACCAATGTGACCAATTTTGTCACCAGGGTAGAGGGGGGGTTGACGAGCTACTAGCTCCAGATACGTCTGAACACACACGCCACCAAAACCCCCTGTCTAAAGTGTCAGGCTCGCAATGCAGAACACGACCGATATTCGAACCCGTCAGCAAAATATCTCCACGTCCTGGTGTGGTGTCTGGTAGACCACTGCTTCAGAGGCCGAATGGTCTAAGACCGTCAATCTTGTCTGCCGGAAGATCGGGGTTCGAACACTGTTTCTTCAACCTCACCACTTGGTTCCACCATTAATAAACTAACTGTAATGTACCCGTGTTGGCAGGGATATAGAATGGTAAAAGGAAGTTATAAATATACCCGCATTTACAAGGTAGTAGAGTGGGAAACCACGAATAAAAGTTGCCGTCCTGGCTAGAGTCCACAGTACAGGGCTTTTGAAATAACCATTAATGACCAAATAGCGTGGTTCTCAAATGGCAGCCAGCGCACCACTGGTGGTGGTGTGCCAGAGGAGGTGTACCATCCGACTAGGATTTGAGCCCCTTCATTTACGCACCAGAATCCGTCCGGGATTTGAACACCCATCTCCAGTTAGTTTGGTGTATTGCGCGTGTGATGCCAGGGTATGGGTACCCCCTTAGATCGAATACAAATGTAAACCACCCGTCCTGGCACAGTTGGCCATTGAGTCGGAAAAAAATTATAGATATAGGTGAATATTAATTACCAGGAATTCGAACCCTCACCTCACTTCTAAAAGGTTCAAAAGACAGGAAAGGTGATAAACATTAAATTATGTAACTTACTTTGAGCTTATGAAAAAATACATAACTTATCGATAGGGATGGAGTGTACAACATTTTTGTGGGGTAGAATGTACAATCACACCACCACGTGGTGTAAGGCGTCGGCCTCACAATACATAGCACTCAGTCTGTTTTATGACAGTATGTACACATGATAGGGATTCGAACCCCAATATTAGCTCCACGTCCTGATTCCGGGTGGAGCAACAGTGGAAAACTACTCATAAGGATATATATTACGTGCCCCAGAAAACCTAACATCGCTCTAGTCTGCCGGGAGATCGAGATTCCAGTTCCAGTAGGATGTTTTCCAGTTTCCTTTCATAGAGGTTCTGGTTCCAGTAGGGTGTTTTCAAGTTTCCTTCCATCGAGGTTCTAGTTCCAGTAGGGTGTTTTCCAGTTTCCTTCCATCGAGGTTTTAGTTCTAGTAGTTATTAGGGTCGATAAAAATATGGCAAAGATAAAATTTAACTGTGGTTGAAAAAACGCCTCGTGTTAAAATTAATTTTACAATTCAAATGTGACTTGTTTTCAATCCGTTCTTATCTGTTGCAAAAAGGTCTTGTCTCTACTATTCTGGTATTGTTTATATTTAAAGCAACCCCAATTAGCCCTAATGTTAGTTACTATATTTTTGTAAAATTGTTTTTTCATATGAGAAAAATAAACTTCAAGATTAAGGCATTTCATTTTTCTATTAAATTAATTATAAATCTATGTCTTTATTACTTCTAAACTGATGGTAATAGAGTATGTTTTAAACATGGGTTTTGAATATACTTAGGAAATATATTGGGGTTGAGGGGCCTTAAGATAGTCCCAGCTCTCAATAAAAACAAGGGGGCTCAAGCTCCCCACCCTCCTTTGTTCCGGAGTTCTTGTACATGGGCCGGTTAGAGACTATAAAACCTTTTAATATTTAATTTATATTCAATCCAAACCACCTCTTAATGGTTTCCTAGTCTCCTAGTACAGCTCAAGACTTACTTCGTTTCCTAGTCAGAACTTCACAAATAACTGACAGAGATGGGTCACAGATGGGTCTGTCTATTACTTAGTTTGCTATCTCGGGAAAATGATAGTTCTGTAATGCAGTAGTAGAGGCAGTAAGTAGCGTACCTCACCCCCACCCCCACTCCCCGGCTTGAGGGGGCTCAAGGGACCCTACCGTAGTTTGGGGATGCCCCAATATCTACGCAGCTCCGAAGAGAAAATAAAATGGGGTTATGGCCAGTTAAGCATTATGAGCAAAGAAAATATCGAGTGATCAGAAATAGTCTATATCAATCACCAAGTATATTTATTGTATAGGAGTGGAATGGAAGTGGAATATCTTCACGCTCTGAAAATATTATTCTTTGGTCAGTAGGATTTACCATTTACATTTCTTTCAGTTTAAGCGTTTCTTCGTAAGATTTTTGTTTTTAAATATCATTGATCAAGCTAGCAAATACCAATAAAAAAACCTTCCAAAAATTTTCTATATATATATATATATATATAGGCACCAAAAATTTGCCTTCGGTGCTTAGGGGGAGCTCCTCCCAAACCTCCATTGAGCCCTCCCTACTTCGGAATCCTGCGTACGCTACTGAGTAGAGAATAACAAATACAAAGAAGAATGTATGCATCTAATGAGGACGAAATATTAAATTCATTTCTTCGAAGATGGGTCATTGTCATTTATGAAGTTTATTTTCAATACTAGACGAATAAGAAATATCAAGCAATTAGATTTTATTTTAGTGAGATTCAAAATGGATTTGAATGTATACATGTTATAGAAGTCACCAAGCAATGCTAACAAGTCTATGAAAACCAACAAAAATTTGAACTTATGTCTTTATTTTGGTAGGATTTCCTGTCTGGGATGTCGTTTTTCTTACCAGATTTTACTACGTAGAAGGATTCTTATAGGAAAAAAGGCCTTCCAGACTTAAAATTACATCTTCTAGTTCCATATGTCATCAAGAGAAAGCGCTAGTACGATAGTGGTGCTGCCATGCGGCAAGATAAAGTACCATTTTAATATTCTCCTCTCATTTTAAATAAATAGAAAGATTCAATAATGGAAAGGGGAAGGGGCTGGATTGTAAAAGTTGGAAGAGGGGGTTGTAAAAGCTGGCTGGCCTTAAAATAAACCTGCTCAAGACTTCACAGGGAACTATCGTAATGAGGGCTTGTCATTCAAAACGCATAGAACACCAACACCCAACACCAAGGTGGTACAGAACCCCAATAAAATGTAAGGAGTGCACATTGAAGGACTCTACTACATTATTTTGGGGTAAACATTGTATAAATTAATGCCATTCAAACATAAGTGATATTGCAAAATAACTTAAAGATTTCTTTTTCAGTTTTGAACTGGTAGCATGAAAAAGGATTTGCACATAAGACTCCGTTTGAAAGTTAATTCTAGAAAGTCTCATTACCAGACCGGAGCGTCCATTCTAGACATCTAAAACAGATAAAATAAGAGATATCCTTAGTTATCTTATCACTCTTATGCATCCAACTAGTAAAGTGAAATCTCCCTTAATGGACAACTCTCAATGGTAAATTATTCTTTATAACGGAAAGTTTAAATTTCCCTGGAAAAAAAACAAGGACGCTTATGGTGAAACACCTTCCCAATAATGGAATTTCTAAATAACGGGCATGGGTACTGCTATAGATGCACATTTACGCACAAAAAGCTATAGATATAAAAAATTGCAAACACTAGTTCATATATTTTAAAAAGTCCATTGTCTTTCATGCCACGTGAGCAGTGCCACCTTCCCTGCTAGTGAAACAGTTTGATTTATATAACAACCCATGTTGTAAGCAGTGGCGTATTCTGAGAAAATTAATAGGTATGCTGTTCTCAAAAAGTTGCAGGGGAGAATTGGGGGCTGAGGACTCTCAATCACCGTTGTTCAAGAACGTCAAGGGAAATATTTGAAAATGTGTGCCTAAAGAAGAGTGGTTCTGCTTCCCAGATAATCTGAAAAGACTTCAGAAAATCTGGAAACGCTGGGAATCAAGCTCGGTTCCTCTGAGTCCATAGCCAAAAGCTCTGAAAACTAGACCACAAAGCTGGTCCTCAAATTGTAATAATATCCACATGGTTAGAAATTTAAGTAAATATTAATGTCGGGGCTAATAGTGGTATGGGTACATTTCTGAATGAATAAGAGAGACAGATCCTATTCAATTAGCTCAGTGTAATTAAAAGCACACATTTATCAATACTCAAAGCAAACAATCAAAATAAGAGTAAAATGAAGTGGTACCAAGAGTCCATCAGATCTTGGTGAGAGGGAATCAGGTGGATTCTCCAACTCACGTTGCAATTAAAACTATTTCATAAATTCCTAACTTATCTCACACAATATTGCTTGGAAACAAATGAGTCTCCCAAATTCAGAATTTATGTTCCAGAATCTATTTAGAATAACATAGGGGAGACTATCTCAGACTATTAATACTTTATCGCTACATCATTGGTTTATTGCTATATCTTTTGCTGGAAAGGGGCAAACAGGGTATTTGATCCTCCCTCCCCAAAACCACACATGATTATAATAGAAATTTAAATAATATTAAGTATAACTAAAATATATAGCAATGAAGATGTGTCGAGTGTACAGACTACATTTTAAGACCAGGCTTCTGACTTAAGTCTAGTATTCAAAAGGTTTACAGTTACACATAAAATTAACAATTAAAAAACACACAAATACTAGCCTCGATACCATTTGCATTATTTATATCATTTAATTACTATAAAACTACTTCAAATCATTTTTAAAAGCATTTATTATTCATAAATGTTCTCGGCCTTTAGGGGCTAGGGGGCTGTGCAGTGTGCAACCCCAAACCCGCTCTCTCCATCAAAATTCCATTTTTGCTACAGTCTTGATTTAAGTCGTTAATGTAAAACAAAAACTAAAATAACACTATTAAAACTCCACTAATCCTTTCTACTAAAATAAAACAACAGAATTACCGCTAACCACGGTTAAAGTATCCTCGTCACCCCCCTTTCCTTCGCCACTCTACCAGTGCTGAAATTCCTAAATTTGAAAGAGTGGTTAAATGTATTTGCCAAATACATGATAATACATATGACTAAAATGCCTAAACATAGCGCAATGTATTTAATTAGTGTATAATTTAAAGCTTGTTACGTAGACTAACTATTATTTTACAATTAATTTTATATATATTTTATGTAATTTTACTTAAACTATACTAAATTAGTTTAATAAATAAACATTGTGATCTTGAATCTTTTTTCAATAGTTGGCACAATGCATATCTTGCTATACATGAACAGCATGACCTGGGGTGTAAAAACCAGAACTCATTGGCCAATGATTTGTGGGCGAGCAGAAAGGGAATATGCTGCAACCCCCTAGACATTGGGAAAGGTCATTAGAGCCTCCCTAGCTTGCATTGCGGTCTTCAAGCAGCAGGCCCTGGGTTTCCTATTCCTATTGTGTTAAATAGAGCCTTTTGGAAGAAGAATTACTTAAAACTGAGTACTCTTGGAATATGAATAGATATTAGTTTTAAAATGAATAATTAATTACATGAATATTTATTGATAATTTAAACATTAGTATTTACACGGTTAGCACAGACAACATTGAATTTTTTAAAAAACTAGTTTACATCATTATGGGTATGCGGAGCAGGACTAGCATACCCGAAGAATACCCCACTGATTGTCCGAGGAAGTTTTAGGAGGACTTAAGTAATTAATAATAATTATAAGTATAGTAAGTATAATAAGAAATAATAAGTAGAAATGCGTCTGGAAAATAAAATTCTAAGACACATAAAAAACAGACAAAAACGTTTAACTTATTTAAACCATAGACTTATTAAAGAAATCGTAATGAATGTTTTGAGTTGGTTGATGAAATATTTTTTTTTTATTTTGAGGTAAGCCTAGTTAAAGACATTTTTGTATAAACAAAACGTCCTTCCTGTCTTGAATGGATTCGGATGTTATTTGTTTTGGTCATTCCTGTATGTTTAATGTCTAACAGCAGTGGTTTTTTTGGAACCGTGTCTTACTACCATTACAGGTTATACACCTAAAGCAGTGTTAAATATAATACTGTATTTAAAAAAAGTACAATCCTTACAAAATCCTTACATATTTTAGGGCAGAGTCTGTGATGGACGTGTGGAAATCATTGGCATCAATGACCTATCATCGGCACCAGAGACACCGGTGACTTGGGAGACTGCTTTATGCTGCTGTTCCCGTTAAACTAATTACAATAATGTACAGTAGTAGGTGAACCAAATGACATTGAAGGATAAGCAAATGCTTGTGCAATTTAATGAAAATGAATAAATAAGCTTAGGAGATGGAAAATACCTTTAGGTTACAGACAAAGCCGTATATGGTATCATATTCGTAAATTGAACAATTAAATCTGAAAATTGAGATGGAACCTGGGACCTTCGGCTTAGCGTGCCAACGCTAAAAATTGATAACATTGTTTAAAACTCAAGCTCTCAAGCTAACACAAAGAGCTGTTTATTTGAAATGTAAAATTAATATTACATTATTATTCATATTTCATTAATATAATATATTAACCAACATTATATTATTATCAATATATAAATTCATTATAAAACAAGACCCTAAGCCTATTTTATCACAAAGAAATTGAAATTAGAAAACAAATTTTAAGAAGTGAATAATTGGACATATGTCAAAATTACGAAACGTAAAATATTTCAGTTTATTTGAATAAAACTTGATATAGCCTTCACACTGTATTTTGTTACATAATAAATATAGCCCTACATATTATTGTCAAACAACTCACGGAATACCAAACATCAAACATTTATGGTGGAAACTGTCAACTTTTAAAAGAACACTGAAACTATCAACTTCTGGTTTGGGTGCTACTGAAGTTTAGGGCAGTATTTTTAAGTTTTAATAGCATAAGCTTTTTTTTAGCCAAAATAAATCTAATATTTCTTCTATAGAAACATCGAATTTAGTTTTCTGCGCATGCTAATCTCAACAGCTGTTCTTGAATATCTGTCAAGGGTGTTCTGGAATGTTGTGACATTTTCTCTTTGTTTAAAAAGTGTGTCACCAAATGCTGAGATGCTCATGATAGATATTCAACAACTGTTGAGATTAGCATGTGCAAAAAACTAAACTCTATGTTTCTGTAGAAGAAATATTTGATTTATTTTGGCCACAAAATGTTTATGTTGTAAAAAGTGCAAAATTAATGCACTAAGCACGCGCTCACTAGCACCCTACCTTAAGGAGATCAAAAGCGTTTAATGTTTTATCATCGCGTCTGACTACCTGTTGAGGTTATAGCCTACGCTTATATGATAATTATTTTAATAATAATAATAATAATAATAATACTTAGCACCGCGTCTTACTACCCGTTCGGGTTATACGCTTAAGTACTAATTACACTAATAAACCATTTAGGAAAAACCACCCCTAGTTCACCCGACCGAGATTCGAACCTCGATCTCCCCGTCCTCGGCGGTCGAGCTCAACACGATTGGCGCGTTAGCTAACTACGCCACCGAGGCGGGTAATTATTTTAATAGGGAGGGAATGTGGAAGGAAGCTATTTAGAGGTAATACACCCGCGTTTACGTGGAAGTAGAGTGTGAAACCGTCTAGGAAAAACTACCCTCAGTGGGCCCGACCGGGATCGAACCCAGATCTCACCCTCATCAGCAGGCCAGTCTAACACGAGAAGGATGCCTCAGATCATTCGATCACTGAAGTGGGTCAAATTTACTATTGAAACATGGTTAAATTCAACCGATTTCTTATAAAACCAGAATATTCTTGTTATTAGGCTTTTGTTTTGTAATAACTAGTTTTCACCGTTCACTTGACTCTCAACCGGGTTCACTAGAGTTGGTTTTATAAATGTGGATTTTCCATTTTTTTCTCTACTATTATGACTTTGCAATTCCTCCTTAACTACCCTTCACATCCTTACCCCTTGGATTAAGTGAGGTTTGCAGGTGTCAGTTTTTAACTTATCGATATATATCACTGACATATGTATACGTATTGTAAGTTTATTTTCCATCTCAAAATAATATATGTTTCAAATTTTGATATAATGGAACGCTCTTACGATAACTTGGAATCTATAAATAGCTAACATTACCTGTCCTTTTCTTTCACAGGGAATCGAAATAGAGATATTTGTTTATTAGTTTCAGACCTGTACCACATAATTGAACAACCGCTGTATCCACATTTTGGTCCTTTATTCATTATTATAAAATTTTAAAATAAACGTAAATTGTAGAATTAGCTCTAAATATGATGTAGCTATAAACTTTATCAAAAAATTTACAAATGCAATTTAAATAAATTACTAAGCTATTTCACCCGTCTCGGTGGCGTAGTTAGCTAACGTGCTGGTTTCATGTTGAGCTAGACTGCCGAGAACCGGGAGATTGAGGTTCGAATCTCAGTCGCGTGAACTGGGAGAGATTTTTCTTAAATGGTTTTCCACTCTCCCTCCAAGAAAATGAGGGATCACTTCCTCTAAATTTAACCTTCCCTTTTCCTAACCCAGTACTTAAGCGTATAGCCCGGATGCGTATTAACATTCCCTAACCCAGTACAGAGCACCACGCATTTAGAGCGATATGATTGGCTCTAGCTCTTATCGCGGTGTTCAAACAGCGGTCAATCACCAAGCGCAACAAAGGCATAAGTGTTGCTGCACACAATATACTATCCAGGAGTTTGCCCTCGGCTTCGCTCGCATTGAAGTAAGGTAAATTACTTTTTTCCAGCGAAACATCTATACTAGAAAATACTCAATTGCACACACGTACTATGAGGTGAGGATTTCAGGTGAAAGAGAGAACGCATATAAAATTCATCTATGGTCACTCGGAGTATTTTGTTACTAAGATGATGACGTGTCATGATCTACTATATTTATTATTAAAATGTTTTATTAAAATAAAATAATTAAATACCGTATAATCAATTCAAATAAAGGCTTAAACAACAATATACAGTATTTTAAAGGAAAGTTTAAATACTATATGTAGCTACGCAAATTAGGTTCAAACATTGTAAGCAGTTACAAAATAATTTCAAAAAACCTTTAAATACACAATAAGAAAAGTTTCAAACATAATAAGTAGTTACAAAAAATAAAAAAATAACAATTTAAATACACTTTTGGAGACATTTCAAACATAATAAATAGTTTATTTAATTTAAGTTTTAAAACAAGATCCAAAACATAACTATGTAATACGTTTTTATCCTGGTGTCTTTGGTTGAATGTTGCCACCGTTCTTCGAGGACAATTGAGCCTCGGCGCCATACATAAAAATCAATTCTGTTCTCTCTTCCAGATTGTAAACCATTTTTCAAGATTGGATGTTAGCAGTAGAAAGCAAACGAGGGAACTAATAAACTTGTTACTGGAATTGATTGTAAAAACGATTTTGTTCACGATCTTACACACAAACACTTGTACCTTCCCGAGCTATGTTTGAATAGGCCAAATTCTAATGCCCCGCCCGGTGCTGGCGACTCAGAAACTTGTGAGACTCATTTCTCGGGATAGCTTTTACTTGAAAAAGCTTAAAACCACCATTTTGAAAATGGCAAAACGTGATCTACAGGAATATATAATAAAAAAATAGGGAGTCTCATTTGAAAAAATCAAAGTGACCTTAACGTCACCATAGCAACGCCACCCAAGGTCATACCTGTCTTACCACCTTACTCCCCCTCAGAGCCAAACTACTTTTTTTTAAACCTTTTTTCTACATTGTGTTTTTTTCGAGATATTTTGGTGGAAAAATTTCAAATGAACACCCGGTATACATTCAAAAATATAAAGGTCATCTAGGAAATAGTCCATCCAATGGAAGCCAAGTGTACTTTAAAGCTTCCATGGCGACGGCTCTGGTGGGGATGCAGGGGACGCGAGAAAAGGTCTGTGTTTTTGCAGTTTTTATAGCAAAACTTGCTTTGGTCAAAATAAATCAAATCTATACAAATACAAATAAAAGTATACAATTTAATATTTTTTGCATGGTGACCTCAACAGCTGTTGTTGAATATCTAACAAGGGTGTCCTGAAATTTCATGAAAACTTTTTCTCTTAATTTAAAAAGGTTTTTAGATAATGTCATTATGCTCATGAGAAATATTAAAAAACGGCTGATATCACCATGCGAAGAAAATCATTAAACTCTTTGTTTGTATAGAAGAAATATTTGATTTATTTTTATTTTGACCAAAGAAATGTTTTGCTATAAAAGCTACAAACACATTGACCTCTTCTTGCGTTCCCTAAATTCTCGCCTTAAAGGATGGTGACCGTATTCTCTTTCAAGTGAACAATTGAACCCCTTACTGAGCACTTTATTAAGGGGCACACACGACTTGAACTTATAACACACTTTGGTTAAAATAACGTTTTATATTGATTGAAAGGATTATTTATTTTCGTGGCAATGGAATGAAACATGCACGAACTATTATGCAAAGCTAACTATTTTGTGTTCTTTGTTCATATAGATATTTATATTAATTGGCTAAATCTCCCTTTCTAGCGCGAAAATCTCTGTTGAAAGGAAATTTATTTTCAGTTTACATCCATGCACTAAAAGTATTTTAAGAATAGTACTTAAATTAAATAGTTAAAGTAATTATGAAAAATAGCAATTTAAATATACCCATTTATTTAATAACTGTACAAAATTGTGTAGTGACATAAATGTGTAATTGAATGGCTAAACCCTATTTTCTTACGACAACAACAAAATGTCGAGTAGTCGAGTGATTTACTGCTGTCACTTTCGATACACATTATCAATACATATAAAACAAAGCTAATATTATAGTCAAAGGTAATCCATGTCAGCCGTAAAAAATTATGTCTGTGTGTTTCTTATGTTTATGAACATATCTAAGATTTTTACTAAAAGCAGTCTTATTTGGAACAACATTTGAAGAACAGAACCAGAACACATATTTAGCGGGATTTTTTTAAATTTATTTGGGCCAGCTTGTCGTTTAATTGGCGCAGTGACGGTTGTTATTGAAGACAACGAAGGCGGTTCTTTATCAGAATTACGTGTGCCAACTTTGTTCAGTTGCAGAAAAAGAAAACATATCAATGCACACTTAATTATTTATTTTTTTCAAAGTAAGAACCCTTATTAATGTGTAACCTTTGCTTGACACAATCATTATTTTGATTAATCTTTATTTTACATATGTACATTATAATGATATTGTTTGTTTGTTGATATAATTAGTTTTTATAGCTCCGTGTTCGAGCGCCAATTATTATATTACGGTATTATTCACATATAATTGCCCTGCGATTAGGCGACAATTATGATGATATTGAATAATATTTGATATAATTGGTATTTATAGCTCCGTGTTCGAGCGCCAATTATTGTGATATGGAATTTATTTGTAATATAAATACAACTGTTGATGTTGTACACGCTATATTTAAATAATTATTTCTTCCTTTACACTTTGTTTGAAATTAAACTATGTATTGTCTGTTATTACTTTTCACTTTATCGTTGACACACATTTTCTATATTTACGTCTAGTCTGGCTATTTCACCGGCACTTTCTCTACGTCTACTCTCGCTATTTCAGCGGCACTTTCTGTGTATCTTCATACGCACACTTAGTTTATATGCGGACGTGCCCCTTGCTACTTGGACCTCTCGTGACAGTGTCAAGACTAACCAATCAGGTACGTCTCTGCGACTTTTTAAATATATGAGAGCAGTCCAAAAATCAATTACGTTACAACATATTATCTTTGTTTGCTTTTGTCTTTAGTTTATACATAATAACATAATTACGCCACTTCCTTACGGAGTAGGCAAGAAACTGTGCATATAGCTCAAATAACAACAACTCCGTGATTAATACATCCTAACTAACTTTCTTTTTATCACACAATCGTCTACAACATTTTAACCATGGATTACATAGCCTATCACTTCCTTTTAATCCAAACACTCTACCTTTATATACTTTTTAGCCACTCGATCCACACTCACCCTCTCAACATATCCAACCCCACGTAAAACGCTTCTTTCACAGTGACCTATCGGATTCCCTTTTAATCCGCACTCCTTCAGCACCCATTCATTACTGACTCAGTCCATACGAGTTTTTCCACATAAATTTCTTAGATATTTCATAACAACCGCAGTCACCTTGATCCTATGTTTCTCCTGACAAACCCACGCTTCACATCCATAAAAAAAATGTTGGAATTAACACAATTTTATATACTGCCATCTTTGCTTCTTTAAATACTTTATTATTTGCAATAGTCCACATACATCCAGCTACTCTCCAAGATGCATTCACCCATCTGTCAATTTAACCATCCATCCCTCCATTCTTACAGAATATTCATTCGGCCCCCGATACACAAAATAATTCTATTCAACTAACAGTCTTCCATGTATATTAAGCTGACAATAATGTCCTGATATGATTTATCAAACTCTATCCCCTTAGTTTTAAAGATATTCATACGAAGATCCATTCTTCCTGTAGCCGCATTCAAATGATTTAATCCATTCCACAAATCACTTTCATTCTAAGCCATTAATATGGCATCATTATCATATAGCAGCACACTCACATTCACATTGTTCGTTTGTACACCAGCCCACGTCCACTCGAACCTTTCTCATACACTTATCCATGAATACATTAAACAACCTTGAATGCATGAAATAACACAACTTCATCCAATACCATGTTCAATGATAAACCATTCACTCAAAGCTCCATCCACCCTAACGCACGCTTTACTTCCATCACACAGCAATAATGACATTATTTAACTAACCTTATATCCACAACACACTCTCTCAGAAAGTTCCCCAATATAATACAATCCTCCTGATCGTACAACAACAAATCAACAATTGCGAAAGCCACTGTCTTCCTTACTGATATACAAGTAGACTCACAGGATCATCTGTTGGACCCCTGAGGATATTTCCCGTGAGAGAGATATATTATGATGTCAATTGACCTACTTTTCACACCCAGTGTATTTACCGATATTCCCCCTCCCTCTATTCCCTTCTGCGGTTTGGAGGTGAACGGACAACAAAGATATCCTAATCTGAACCCAGGAAGGGAACGTTTCCACCAGCAGAGCTGGTCGGGATATGAATAGGTAAACTAAACACAGTTTCGATTCTAACTATACTAACATTTATTTAGCAACGATATCACAAATCATTCCTAAAAAATGCTTACGTAATATTACAAGTTCATTTATTACATTCAACAATGTGTTTTTGTAAAAACTGTACCTTTTTTATGTCATTGATCAAAATGTCAATGTATTTAAAATTTTGTAAATGAGTATTTCTTTATCATACTCAATACTATACCAAACTATATCATCTACTGTCTAGAATTTTTTTTAAATTATGTTAATTTTTTAAGGGGATCAATCACGTAAGCCCATATATAAATAAATGGATCCATATCTAATAATGTAATAATGTTCAGTATAATAATTTATAAACATGTTTTATAGAATCCAAAACTCGAGGCACGGTAAAATCTGAGTTTATGTATCAGGAGTTCAATAGGTGGCCAAACACAATCATTATTTTTTACCAGTATGTATTTATATGAAATGTCATTTAAACTTTACCAACGTCTTTGTAATGATCAAAGCTATCTTGTGGGGAAAAAATGAATTAATCTACATTGACACGTTTTATAGATATTCCAATAAACTCACTTTTGTCCCATATACCGCCATGCACTGGTTAGGTCAGTAAAGCCCACCGCCTAGCTGACGACGCTTGATGGCCGTACTCTTACAATAAAGAGCTCTAATAATACTTTCCTTCTCTCGTCCCCACCCTTTTGTTCACCCTTTTACCTATGTTTCAAGTTGTCCTCTGGGGCCTTCATGGTATAAAATTTAAACGTAAAGGACTTGTTTCTATCGACATTGAAGATAGCTTAGGATCTACTATGGGAAATTTCTATTTTGTCTAAGATCGTCAATTAAAAGAAATTGTGTTTGTATTTAATAGGCACACCTTTCATTCTTCTGAGTTGGGTATTAGGAGTACTTGAGTTTTTAATGATAGACTCCCATCTTGTAATATTTACCATTTTTGTATCACTCTAATGAAACTTAGTTATTTGAATCTTATATATATTATAATTATGTTTAATATCTTCATGTGTGTGGGCTAGTATGATCTTACTTGTTGTATTGAAGTAAGCTTATTAACGTATCTAAATTATCACCTTTACAAATTTGAATCTTTATTTGGGGTCATTCAGTGTGATTATTTCTTCAAACTAGAAATATTAGAGCCCTTTATATCTTGCCATTTAGTGAATATAATTCTCAGAAGATCTATATATAGTATTTACTATTTGGAGCTAATGCCACTCGAAAATGTATTAGTTATTTTACAGAAATATGTGTTTATAAAATAAATACAAACAATCTCGAATCCACATATATTCTAGAATACTCAAGCTCTGGTTATAACACAAGAAGTACAAGGAAGTTATCTCATAAGTATTTTAATACAGTCAAATACTCGATACTAAATAACACGATCTTACTGTATAACGCCATACCAACAGAACTTTCCCACATACCAGGGTGTCAAACTTTAAAAACACTACAAATTATACATTAATAATCAAATACCTTAACAACTTCCATAGGTAGGCCTAGCTTAAAGGGGCCTCAGTCATGAAAATTGTAAAATTTAGCATTGTATTTATGTTTTATGGGGTAGTTTTAAAGTTTTTTGCTAAGAGGAACTCATTCGGATTCGTGGTTATTATATAAATTGACATATAGTAAGTAACTAAAGTATGTGCTAAAGGAGCTTCAGTCAGTGACTGAGGTCCTTTCTGCATTTAATGTTGGTGCTCCCATCTACAGTATGTGCTAAAGGGGCTTCAGTCAGTGACTGAGGTCCTTTCTGCATTTAATGTTGGTGCTCCCATCTACAGTATGTGCTAAAGGGGCTTCAATCAGTGACTGAGGTCCTTTTCACATGTAATGTTGGTGCTAGCTATCTCCATTGATTATATGCAGAATGTGCAGATGCCTCCATTCCCATTCCAGGAAATTTTACTTGAGGCAACTGATAACCAATTTATTTTGTATTCACGACATTAAAAAGAACACAGTGAACATATATCTACACAGTGAACATATCATGATGGTGTAGCCAACAAAGTTGAGGATGAGGTATGTTCATTTACCCATGAGTTTATACAGACTCTCCCCCCACAATACACCCAATTGCATATTTATTTTGATAACTGTGGGAGTAGAATAAACATCATGACTTATCAAAATTATTACTAGACTAGACGGACACCAAGCACTTTAAGAAAATTGAACACTTCTTCCCTATTTGGGAACACTCATTCATCCTGCGAAAAAAAGAAATTATGTAATATATATATATATGTATATATATATATATAACTTTCATTCATCATTCTTTCCTCTAAACATCCCACCGACTGTGAAATAGGCTAGCTCATTTTGCACGCAGATTCTATGTTCTATGATCTCGGGAATACTGGGGGGG